>PVJC01016484.1:0-33648 GCA_004026665.1 Murina feae | reverse complement strand
GAAGGAGGACCACACCAAGACATATCATAATTAAAATGCCAAGAGCAAAAGACAAGGAGAGAATCTTAAAAGCTGCAAGAGAAAAGCAGTTAGTTACCTACAAGGGGGCACCCATACGACTGTCAGCTGATTTCTCAACAGAAACTCTGCAGGCCAGAAGGGAGTGGCAAGAAATATTCAAAGTGATGAACAGCAAGAATCTACAACCAAAATTACTTTACCCAGCAAAGCTATCGTTCAGAATTGAAGGTCAGATAAAGAGCTTCACAGACAAAAAAAAGCTAAAGGAGTTCATCACCACCCAACCAGTACTATATGAAATGCTGAAAGGTATCCTTTGAGAAGAGGATGAATAAAAAGTAAAGATAAAAATTATGAACAACAAATACATATCTATCAACAAGTCAACCTAAAAATCAAGTGAATAAAAAATCTGATGAACAGAATAAACTGGTGAACAGAATAGAATCAGAGGCATAGAAAGGGAGTGGACTGACAATTTTCGGGGGTAAAGGGTGTTGGGGGTGTGGGAAGAGAATGGACAATGATCGTACACCTATGGATGAGGACAATGGGGTGGGGGGACAGAGGGTGGGGTGGGAAATGGGAGGAGGGGAGCTATGGGGGAAAAATAGAGGAACAACTGTAATAATCTGAACAGTAAAGATAAATTTAAAAAAAAATCCAAGGTCCCCACTTAAATGTTGGAGAAAAGCAAAACAGAACATTGTTTAGGAAGATGTGTAAATACATTTTTTGAAGGAATGTTAATGCATGTGTATCTGTCATTAAAGACTCAGAAGATCTTTAGTAGTTGTGGTTGCCTAGCTCAGGTGCAATATTACCAGCTAATAGTAATGTTTTTACCTCACAGTAGACGATATCATTGTTAACTGAAGCTTGGAATACTGGTTCTTAAGAAGAAAATACTGTAATCATTATCACCCTATCAGATAGAAAAAAATAACACGTTTTATGCAGCAGGTAATATTTTTCATTCTGTGTCGAGGTATAAAAATATTTTCAGACTTTTGCAAAAAACAACATGCGCTTTATAAAACCTACTTAAAAATGTTGTTCAGTCATTCACTGCACTTAGAAAAGATGGTTTCAAAGATCACACTTCCTGTACTCAAGACGACTCACGTGGAGTCCATTCAGTGTAACACTTTGCCCTTAAGAAAAATGGCAGCACCCTAATTTCCTCGCCCTCTTCCAAGATGGCTCCTTGACAATCCTGGACCCCAGCCTGGCTCCTCTTCCGGGGCTTGGCAGGGGGCGGGGTCCATTGAGTAACTTGCGTGCTGGCGCCCGCGACGGATGCGCGTATCAGGGCGCAGGCGCGGGGAGGGGGTTGGGAGGAGGGGAAGCGGCGAGTAAGATGGAAGATGAGGAGGTCGCTGAGAGCTGGGAGGAGGCGGCAGACAGCGGGGTAAGGAGGAGCCGCCGCCCTGGGGCAGGGCCGGGAGGGACCCGGCGTGAAGGAAGCCTCCAGGGTGTGGGTCTGAGGATGATTATTCCCAAGGAAGGGCCCCACACGCCGGGCCGGGGATGGTGGAGAGGCCCCCGGTCTCTGAGCTCTGGGAAGGCCTCTTAAAGGGGCCGCGTTCCATTTCTCCCTCCACCTTTGCCCGGTGCGCCTCCTTCCGTCCCCAGACGTGCGCGTCACTCGGGGCGCCCCACCCGCCACCCGAGGTCTCTTTTCTGGGCCCCCGCGCCCGCTCGCTCGCCCGGGCCCTTTTGACCCTTCCTTTCCCGTCGGACTCTCGCCCGAGGCACCATGTTATAAAGTTCATGTGCTTTGATGAGGAGCGACACTTGGTCGTGGTGGGGCGGAGGGGTTGGGGATGGTGTGCGGGCCGGGGCGGCATGCCGGGCTCCGCATGAGGGCAGGAAGGGAAGTAGCCTATGGGCCCCTCAGCTCTCTGCTAAAATCTCCCGCTGCGCTGCGCTCTCCGTGGCCGCTGTGGGCGAGCGTGGGCTTTTTTTCCCTTTCAGTTTTACGCGGAGAGCCCGTTGCTGACGGGTCCTCCCAGGGGACTCCGCCCGGAAGACCCTAAGCCCGGCGGGCAGCCCGTCTCCCCCGGGACCCAGCCAGCGATCGGAGCCCAGCGGGTCGAGACGGGCCGGGGGGGGGGTGCGAGGCGCAGTGTCCAGTGGCCGCATTCCCGGGGAAAAAGAAGGGGAAATGGTGTTCGCCTTGCTTTGGGGGGAGGTTTTCATTGGCTTCCGGAAGCCGTCGCGAAGGCGCTTGTCCCAAGGCGGAGCAGCCTGGTCCCGTTAGGTTCCCGATTCACGGGGTCTTTTCCGGGTCTGCGGCCTCACGGTGAGCCGTGGGGAGATGGGGAGGGGTCCTTTTTTTGGCCTCCTCGTGTCTGCGTCTGTGCAGTGCTGGCTCGAGTGACAAATACCTTGGAGGTTTCCTGGCCGGGGGAAGGGCGTGGGGAGCCGCGTGTGCGAAGGCAGCGCCGGGGCTGCGATTCCCTGTGCAGGTCCCTCCAGGGCCGAGAGAGGGACCCTCGCAGCGGGGGGTGCACGGGGAGCGGGGAACGTGGACACTTGGTTCTGACGCCTTTTTCTGGCGGTTCAGCAAGTCTCTCACAGTGTGTGTGTGTGTGTCTACTTAGCATGATTGGGAATTTGAAGAATCCACGCGTTCAAAAAGGAGTTAGTACAGTTCCTAGGGGCCGGCTGTCCGTCTTGGGTGTTGTCTTGGTTCAGGAGAGCAGTTGACAGCGGCTCCCCGGGGCAGCAGGTGACATCTGGGTGTTTACTCAGTGGACAGACGTTTCTGAGCGTCCGCCCTGTGCCTGGCAGTGTGTGTACGGAGCGGTGACTTTGTGCCGGAGAATGCGGCGTTTCCGGTGGAGGCGCCTGCGTCCTCCCGCTCCGGTGAGCGCAGCATTCGGGCACCCCCGTGCGGGCCCTGGGGGGGGGGGGCGGGAAGCGCGCCCTACATCGTGAGTGTGACTCAGATGATACATTTCTTGAGCGCCTTAAGCCTTTCTTTGTTTTTCTTCATCTATTTCGAAGGGACATGAGTTTCTCGTAACTAAAGGTGTAAGAAAATGGAAAAACAAAAAGTGAATGAAGGATTCAGAAAGCGTTGGGTTACTTTAGTTTCCAGGATGGGTAAGTTGCTTCGCGATCAGCTAGCCCAGTACTGCATTTGACAGCTAACTGAACGCCGGAGATGGGAGGTGTCGCTTAAAAATTTCGGGTTGCTTGTCCAGTGTTCTTTCTACTGTGTTTTATTTTAGTAAAACCCTTTGAAAGTTCTAGGAACAGAGATGGAGCCCAAACTTTGCATCATGGAGCAGTAACTACCAAAATGCAAGATCCCTTATATTATCTGTTACTTAAGTGAGTCATTGCAACAATCTGTAGAGTTACTATTCTCCTTTAAAAAAAAATTATTGATGAGAGAGAGAGAGAGAAACACATTGGTTTGTAGTTCCACTTATTTATGCATTCATTGATTGTTGATTCTTGTGTGTGCCCTGACCAGAGATCAAACCTACAACCTTGACATATGGGGATAACACTCTAACCAACTGAGCTAATGCACCAGGGGCCATTATCCTCCCTTTATAAACAAGGAAACTGAGTTGGGGGCGGGGGAGGGCAGCACTGTGTCCCCATCGCTGGGAAACCAACTGACTATTACAGGTCTTTCAGTTGCATGTTGAATCTTAGCTTCAGGTTGCCCTACCTCCGAATTGACATATGGTAATGAACATTAAGTTACTCCTGCCCTTGCAAATATAAAACAAAACAAAACAACAAAAACCTGAGTCCTGGCAGGTGTATGCGCTGAAAGGTTGCTGGTTCAATCCCCATTTAGGGCTCTATCCCCAGCAGGGAGCTATTGACTAATTGTTTGTTTTTTAATTCTCACATGAGGATATGGTGGGTTTTTTGTTTGTTTTTTCATGTCTATTATCACTTTTTTTTCTTTTTCTTTTTTTAAATTTTTATTGTTCAGATTATTACAGTTGTTCCTCTTTTTCCCCCCCATAGCTCCCCTCCTCCCAGTTCCCACCCCACCCTCTGTCCTCCCCCCACCCCCACTGTTCTCATCCATAGGTGTACTGGTGGGTTTTTTTTAAATGTTTTTATTGATTTTTAGAGAGAGAGGAAGTGAGGGGGGAGAGAGATAGAAACATCAATAATGAGAGAGAAACAGCATTGATTAGCTGCCTCCTGCATGCCCGATACTGGGGATTTAGCCCACAACTGGGGCATGTGCTCTGACCAGAATTGAACTAGTGACCTCCTGGGTCATGGGTTGATGGTCACCCATTGAGTCACACCAGCATGGCAGGATATGTTTTCATTGATTTGAGAGAGAGAAAAACATTAATCCATTGCCTCCCATGTGCACCCTGACTGGGGATCGAACCCACCATGTAGCTATGTGCCCTGACCGGAAATCGTACCAGCAACTCTGGTGTGCAGTATGATGTTCCTGCTAACCGAGCCCACCCGGCCAGGGCTGATGACTAATTCTTCAAATGAACATTCAAACTTTATGAAATCCAGAGACAGTTGTAACCCTTGAAAATAGAAGCTTTTGGTGATCCTTGTCCTTCACTCAAAAATGTTGACATTCTGTTAGAATTTCTCTCTTGTCAGGACATCTGAGGCCATTGTTTCCTGCATATCTTCAGAATACTCAGTACAGTACTATTGTGTCATTCCAGGAAAACTAAATTTGAGAAACACCCAAAATATTCTGTAAATAGGCAGCCTTTTGCTTTTAGTTAGTATGGTGAATGCTTATCTAATATAAAATTGTGCCTTTACGTGTTTCCTCCCAAGGAGTTACATCCCAATCAAAGGACAATTCAGGAAATACAGCTTAGGCCCTGGCCAGTGTTGCTCAGTGGATAGAGGGTCAGTCTGTGGACCAGAGGGTCCCAGGTTTGATTCCAGTTAAGGGCACTTGCCCAAGTTGCAGACTCCTGTAGAGGCCATGCAGGAGGCAGGCAATCAATGATTTTCTCTTATTGATGTTTCTCTCTCTCTCTCTCTCTCTCCCTCTCCTTTCCTCTCTGAAATCAATAAAAAATATTTTTTTTAAATGGGAGAAAAATATAACTTAGGAAATGCTTCTTTAAAAATATACTGACTTTGGGAGAAATGCAAATATAAAATTGCGTTAATATTGATAATAACTCTAAATTATGTCCTCTGTTTTAAGCACTTCTCAAGGGACAAATAGAGCATTTTGTAATTGGAAACTATCTTTGTGCTCGCCCCCAAAATTATATCAACAGTTTGCTCTGTTTCTGTTGGCCTGAAGCTTTCTAGTAAGTATCTTACTGTTTCCTAGTCTAGTTGTTTGCTTGTTGGTAATGAGATAACCCAGTCCTAGAGGAAGGCAGGTGGTACTTCAATGAAATTGGATTGGTAGTTACTGTAAAGCATTTCCTCAATAGTTGCCTTTTATTCTTTTTCACAAAGGCAAGTCATGTTAACGATTAGAAGATAATGCTTCTAAAGTAAGTTAAAGGATGACCAGTCTTTTGGACTAAGAATTCAAATTTACTTTCTGCCCTCATTGGGCCAATCAGCTGAACTTTTCCACGTCGTCGTATAGGTATAACCCTGTAGAAGGTGTCAGTAAACATTGAATACCTACTGTGTACCAGGCACTTGGGCACAGTCCAGTGGAGGAGTCAGACAGGTAAGGCAGCACTTACTTGGAAGACACATAGATGGGCTACCGTGGCTGGCATCTTGTAGAGGTGATGCCTAAACTAAGAGTCAAAGGACCAGTTGAATGAAGCAGTATTAAGCTTGGGAGGAACAGGTAGAGTGTAGGGCCAATGACTACACGGGCAAGGAGGCAGCGAGAGAAGAGAACCCAGCATTGGCAGAGGTACAGTATTTCCTTCTGGCTGGAGGGCAGGGTGTTGGCAGGGCTGAGTGGGAAGACATGAGGCCAGAGAGGTATGCGGGGCCCGATTGGGAAGGGCCTCCTGGTACTTGATTCTGGGGAGCTCAGGCTTTTCCTGAAAGCAGAGAGGAGAATTGAAGCCTTTTTTATTTTTAATATACTTTATTGATTTCAGAGAAGAAGGGAGATAGAAACATCAATGATGAGAGAGAATCATTGATCGGCTGCCTCCTGCACACCCTCCCCTGGGGATCGAGCCTGCAACCTGGGCGTGTGCCCTTGACCGGAATCAAATCCAGTGCCCTTTAGTCCACAGGCCGACGCTCTATTCACTGAGCCAAACAGGCTAGGGATTTCTTTCTCTTTTTTAAAGCAGAGTAGTGATATAGTTAGATTTTAATGTAAGAGCTAAGAGCTTTGATTTACTTCTCTTTAGGGAAGAGGCTGTTCTCTCTGAAGCAGGGCTACAAGCACACTCAGAGGAGTCCTCTACACTGCCTGTATCTACAGTGGCTGTGGGTAGGGGGCAGTTAACACTTACTTCAGGACTGCCTGGTGCTGATTGCTTTATGCCTGTCTTTGTATAAAGAAGGCTCTTAAGAATTGAGTGTCTGAAAGCACAAATCCTGAAGGAGCCATTTCTAAGCTATTCCTGGTCCTTTTGGGAAGATGGAGTGCTAGGGATGTCCTCAGAGGGGGCTTTCTATAAAGCATTTGGCCGGTTTAGACGTGATTGTGTTAAGCAGTCTGTTCCTGGAGCTCTGGAAAAAGGTCTGTCTTACTGTGATTTCAAAGGAAGGAAGATAATGGCTTCTCACCAGTAACTTCTCAGCTCCTTTCATTGAGGCTGCATGGGGGGCCTGTTCCCAGCATGCTCTTACTGTTCAGAGGAGCTGCCATGGGTGCTGTGCCTGGGAAATGTGGGCAGTCACAAGCCTTCTTGCTTTTCCTTCTATAACAGGAGAGCACTTAGCGGATTGTTTGAAAACTTCTGGTAAAATTCTGCAGGAGAAAAGGTGCTGTTGGTTAGATCTGATGACTTCAACATACTCTTTCTTTCCACCTCTACACTGCGGTGCTCTCCTTCCTCCCCCGCCACACACACGCACACGCACGCACACACAACACACTCACACACACACACTCACACTCTCACACGCACGCGCACACACATGCGCACACACGCACGCACACGCACACACACTCTCACACACACACACACACTCTCACACACACACGCGCGCGCACACACTCACACACACACACTCACACACACACGCGCGTCAGGTAGCTAGCCTTCACAACGTGTATGTGTTCTTTCCTGCATACTTTCCACACAGGAATAGAACATTTTTCCTGTCAGGACAATTACTGACTTGTTGGTTTCCTAGGAGAAGATTGAGTTTAGCTACTGTATCTGCGGCCAAAATGCAGAATGAACTGTTTTTTTTAAAAGTAGCAACTGTAGAGGTTTTTCTTCCCAAGTGTTTTTAACTCTGCTAACCTCTGCCAAGCATGCTTCCCTTTAATGCAGGATGTTGATGTGAAGATACAGGTTAAAACCAACTACTAATTAACACAATTAGCAACAAATCCCCATAGTGATCCAGTGTGTAGATAAAGAATATTATCATTGAGGGTAGAACATTTCAAAAAGTCCCTCACAGTAGGTCATCCCTTCCCCACACCCAAAGCTCCCTTATAAAATGAACACAGGAAATAAGTAATTCTTTTCAAAAAGGAATAATAAATATGTACTGTTAAAATCACATTCTTCAGGGGCATGGTCCTTAGATGAGCTTGTACAGGGCAATTATGACTCGAGCCTGGGAAGGTCAGAACTTCACCACTCTTCATTGACCTGGAGAGCCAGATTCTGACCCCTTAGGTTCTGGCCTTCTTGGCTTATAAAAGCATTTGTGACCCTCCAGAAGTCAGTTGCTTCTGCTGTCTAGTTTAAGGTGACCAGATTTTAACATTGGTAAAGTGGGACACCATTGACTGGGGGGGGGGGGGTTACTTAAAATATTACAAAGAGTAGTACATATGTCTCTTTCCAAAAATTGGGACTTTTTTTTTTATTATTTATTGATTTTTACAGAGAGGAAGAGAGAAGGATAGAGAGTTAGAAACATCGATGAGAGAGAAACATGGATCAGCTGCCTCCTGCACACCTCCTACTGGGGATGTGCCCACAACCAAGGTACATGCCCTTGACCCGAATCGATGAACCTGGGACCTTTCAGTCCGCAGGTCGATGCTCTATCCACTGAGCCAAACCAGTTGGGGCAAAAATCGGGACTTTTTTAAAATGCTGCGGGATGCGGGACAAATTGTTAAAAATCAGGACTGTCCTGCCAAAAGTGGGAGGTTCTGGTCACCTTAGTCTGGTTGCACATCTCACGGGTGAATGGACATTGCCAATAAGCCTGCAAGCTCCCAAATCCCACAGGCCCTTTTTTATTGTATTTTTTTATTATTTTTATTATTGATTTCAGAAAGGAAGGGAGAGGGAGAGAGAGATGGAAACATCAATGATGAGGGAGAATCATTGATCAGCTGCCTCATGCACGCCCCACAGTGGGAATAAGCCCTCAACCAGGACATGTGTTCTGACCGGAAATTGAACTGTAACCTCCTGGTTCATTGGTCCATGCTCAACCACAGAGCCACACCGGCTAGGCCCACAGGCGTTTTTTAGATGGCGTCTTGAGGGCCCATTATAGACCAGGAAGACTGCAGTTTTACATGCATTATCCCATGCAGTCTCAGTGGTCTAATTGGGGTGTAGATTCTATTACAGTGTTTGGGAGAGGAAATCACAAGAAGTATTCCAGCCCTGGCTGCTGGCTTCACTTTTAGGGGCCTTTTTGAATAGTTTGTTTATCTTTGCTTCTCAGCAGGTAATTATATGGTTAGGTACTTTAATATGCTTAGTTGTTAGTTCCTTTGAAGTATTATTTGTTTCTCGTAGGCTTAAGCATGACCTCTGCTTCTGTAGCCTGGATGATGAATTAAGTTTTGTGTCTCTTGAGGAACTTGAACTCAAGAGCTAAAAGAACAGTGCTGCTGTTACTTGTAATTGTATGAACAGTGACTGCAAGCGAGATAGACGCTGATTGAAATCTTGATCGTAGATGGGAAATAACTTTTTAACTTCTGGCCAGTGGAAAGAGAATATAAATAATTTCTGCTCAGCTCTCTTGAAAAGATTTAACAACTCTACTCTCTTAGGATCTCTCTGTCTATAGTTGCAGACTGGCAGTCCTTGGGTATTTGGCCTAAAGATTTGGGGGGCTTGTTTCTTAAATGTTGAATACCTTCACCTGGGTCTCAGCTGCTCTCCTCTCCTCCGCAGCTCCCCCCCCCCCACCATGCTACTCTCTGTTACCTGTTGTGTTCTGTTCTGCTGGCTTTAGCCATTTAGTTTATTGGCTTGCCCAGTTGTTTGCTGCCCCTGCTGAGTACCTTTGATGACTGCGCCCTTGGGTGTTTGAATAAAACGGGGTAGTGGGGAGAAGGTTTGGTGACTTTGTTCCATCCCCCAAATCTGTTTGTCTATTTCCTATGGGAGAGGAGCCTTGCTGTCTTCATTATATAAAAAGTAGCAAAGATTACCAGTCAGTAACCTTCTTTCTCCTCCATGGCAATAGAAATCAGAAGACTGCAAATCACCGCCCACCTTTCTCTCAGCTTCATTTCTCGTTTGTAAAATTGGGTGAATCTGCCTTGCCTGGTGTTGAGAGTTAAATAAAGCATCATTCAAAGGCAGATGTTGAAGCAGAGAGAGTTGTTGCTCTGGGTGTGAGGGACAGTGTTCCCTTGCTCTCCATTCACTGACAGTGTGGCCTCTGTCCAGGGAGGGTGGGAAGTTCCTAAGACTGGCTGAGGGCCAATATGCTGTTTTCTCTAAGAGTTGTATTACTTCATGTTGTCTGATAACCAAAAGGGAAAAACAGTAATGAACCTGAAGAAAGAAGAGCCCCATTAGACTTCATCCCCTATTTTATTCCAAAGGTAGGGCTCACCCCATTGTCCCACCCCTGCCTGCTCTGCTTCTTGTTTGTTTGTTTGTTTATCCTCACCCGGGAATATTTTTTGCATTGGTTTTTAGAGAGATTGGGAGTGAGGGTCAATGGGAGTGGGAGTTAGAGAGAGAGAGAAATATCAATGTGAGAGAGACACATCAATTGGTTGCCTCCCAAACGTGCCCCAACCGGGGCTGGGGATTGAATCTACAACCCAGGTACATGCCTTTGATTGGAAATCGAACCCGAGACCCTTTGATGCAAGGGCTGACACTCTAACCACTGGGCAATACCGGCCAGGCATGCTCCACTTCTTGAAGGTAAAGTTGGCTGTATGGATTCCCTGCCTCATGGAGATCCTTTGAAGAGTCACTCAAAGCAGAGCAATACATGTCTCAAAATGGCAGTCACAGCGTTTTTGAGGCCCTCCAGCCTAGGGGACATCTAAATTGTTAGGCCAGTTCTCTGCTGAAGAACTGTATCCTGCGGGTGCTTCATAGATTCACGATCTGGACTTGAGATTTCAGCTCCGTGTGGTCTGCTACTGCTCTAGTCCTTCCTTAGGAACCTTGGCCTGGGGTGCGGGCAGGTTGGTATTACTTGTCAGCCTTTATCCTACCTTATTCATTCCTGTGGCCACCACCAGCCGCCCTTCCGAATGTTTTTGCTTTCTCCTTTTGGGGTGTAGAGTCAGTTCTCTTGCTTACTAGTTGAGAGGCTTTAGGCAAATCACCTAACTTCAGAGCATGCTGCAAGGCTGCTGTGCATCCCATGGGTTGTGGCGAGGATTAGAGGCAGTAAAGGGAGGACACAGTGTCTTCCTTACACATACCTCTGGGGTACTTGGAGAATGCTGCCGCCACCACCACTGCTGAGAAGCTCCTAAGGCAGCCTTAGCTCTTATTTTGAATATAATTCGTGTCTCTGATTTCAGACCCAGATAGACCAAGTTCATATCCTGGCTTCACAAAGATTACTTTCTAGTGACTAAAGATGGACAATAAACAATAATATTCTGTTTATTTATATGTATACATATATATGTGTGTGTACTATACACACACACACAGTCACAATGAAGAAAAATAAAGCACATTAAGGGCATATAAAACGACTGGGAGGGGTGCCATTTTGTAAAAATAAAGGCCTTAAATAAAGTCAGGCAAAGTGACCTGGAGGAAGTGAGAGTGCAAACTGCACAGAAGCTGGCGGAAGTGCATGCAGGCAGAGGGAGCTGCCAGTGCAAAGGCCCTTGGACTGGAGCATGTTTGTTTTACCTGCGGAACAATGGGGGCCAATATGATGGAGTGAATTTTATTTTACATGAAAATTACCTCAGTTATAAAAAAGGGGTTCCTAGCGGATTTAGCTCAGTGGATAGAGGGTTGGTCCGAGGACTGAAGGGTCCTGTGTTTCATTGCGGTCAAGGGCATGTGCCTCAGTTGCAGGCTCCACCCCCAGCCCTGGTTGGGGCATATGCGGGAGGCAACCAGTCATTGTGTCTCTTTCCCTCCCTCCACTCTCTATAAAAATCAAGGGCAAAAGATCCTCAGGTGAGGATTAACAACAAACGTATAAAGAAACAGGTGAAATCAATTAAAAATTTTTTATTTTTTAAATATATATTTTTTATTTTAGAGAGGAAGGGGGAGGGAGAGAGAGCTAGAAACATCAACGATGAGAGAGAACCATTGATTGACTGCCTCCTGCATGCCCCCCCACTGGGGATTGAGCCCCCAACCTGGGCATGTGCCCTTGTCTGGAATCGAATTCGGGACATTTCTGTTTGTAGGCTGACACTATCCACTGAGCCAGATCAGCCAGGGCTTAAAATATTTTTTAATATTTTTTTTTTATTGATTTCAGAAAGGAAGGAAGAGGGAAGGAGAAACATCAGTGAATGGAACCTTCAAACAGACTAACTTGAATATATATTAAAAAGGCAGCTGATGAATTTGTCACCTAGATTAAGGTGGCCAGATTTTAACATTGGTAAAGCGGGACACCATTGACTGGGGTTTTTTTTATTTTTATTTTTTATTATTACTTAAAATATTACAAAGAGTAGTACATATGTCTCTTTCCAAAAATCGGGACTTTTTAAAAATGCCGCGGGACGCGGGACAGATTGTTAAAAATCGGGACTGTCCTGCCAAAAGCGGGATATCTGTTCACCTTAACCTGGATGTCCCCCATAGATCCTCTTGTCTCTCAACTTATGAATCCTGCTTCTTTTAACTTACCCAGTCATGTTTCTCAGCAGTTGAGTTAATTCTTTGAACCTGGTGGTGATCTTAAAGCATCACTGCAGAATCAAACCTGGCGTGATGTGCCTGGGTGCTTTAGCCAGGGGAGGTAGAATAAGCAGGAACACTGGTGATGGCCAGCCCTACCAGGCAGGACACTGCCACACCACTGATGTAGAGAAACAAGACAGGGATGAAACATAGAATTAAACTGACCATGTGAGAGTTGTTTAGAAAAGTCTCTATGGATTGTACATCTGGACTTGAAAGTAGCCAGTGATGCACTTTAAAGTAAGGTGACCAGACGTCTCGCTTTTGGCGGGACAGTCCCGCTTTTTAACAATTTGTCCCGCGTCCCGCGGCGTTTTAAAAAGGTCCCGATTTTTGGAAAGAGATATATGTACTACTCTTTGTAATATTTTAAGTAATAATAATAATAAAAAAGAACCCACCCCCACCCCCCCCGGTCAATGGTGTCCCGCTTTACCAATGTTAAAATCTTGTCGCCTTACTTTAAAGGTACAGGGACCTTTCTTTCTTTCTTTCTTTCTTTCTTTCTTTCTTTCTTTCTTTCTTTCTTTCTTTCTTTCTTTCTTCTATATATTTTTATTGATTTCTGAGAAGAAGGGAGAGGGAGAAAGAGATAGAAACATTAATGATGAGAGATAATCATTGATTGGCTGCCTCCTGCAAATTCCACACTGGGGATCCAACCCCACAACCCAGGCATGTGCCCTGACCGTGACCTCCTGGTCGACACAAACCACTGAGCCACACCAGTTGGGTGAGACCTTTCTATCTGATAGTTTTAGACCAAATCCCATCCAGATGCGTGGTATGGGAGACATAGGTGCTTTGCTGGGGAGACCACTCTCTCAGGAGACCCTGTCACAAGCAACCCTGTAGCCAGGGGAATGGGTGCTGATGTCCTGTCCAAGAATTAAAGCATGGGCACTGCCTGCTATGGTGGAGTTCAGGGCCAAGCTGTGTTGGAAGTTATTTCTATCTTCTATTGTTTCACAGGATCTTCTTTTTTCAATATGTTTTTATTGATTTTGGAGAAGAAGGGAGAGGGAGAGAGAGAGAGAAACAGCAATAATGAGGATCATCGATTGGCTGCATCCTGCACTCCCTCCACTGGGGATTGAGCCCACAACCCAGGCATGACCAGGAATCGAACCATGACCTCCTGGTTCAGCGTCAACACTCAACCACTGAGCAACACTGGCCAGGCTACTTTTTTCTAAAATGGTGGCATTGTGTTCATCAGGACCTGTCAGGCTCTGGCCCTGAGAGTCGACCTTGTTCTACTCTCAGGGTTCCTATTTCTTCTGCAGAACCCCTACTTGTATAGGTATGCTTCCCGATTTGAGAGAGCTGGACAAGGCCATATGAGCCTGTGGGACATAGTGGTTCACAGAGCGAAGATGATTCCCCGTTCCTTGAGTTTGAGGGAAAAAATCAGAAAATGTCACCTTCTGAATTGCAAACTGACAAAGGCAAGTTACCTGAGAGAAGTTACATAGTACATAGTAACTATTGCTGATAAAAAGGGGTTATTTTCTAACTCAGCTGGGCCTCTTAGACTTCCAGTCACTACAAGATGACTTGGATTCTTAGGGGTCTGTTAGTTGCATTGGTGACCAGAGGATTCTGGTTGTCGGGGAGGGGCGATGGGGAGCAGGCAGCAGCAGGTCAGGCACCCACTCCCCCACCATAATGTAACAGTGCAGATTTAGGTCTGTTCACTCTGTCTCTTGTGAGTTTGGCTAGTTTGAATCAGTGCCCAGGGCTTCCTCACCCCTGGGCGAACTGATAAAATCTGTTTCTTGAACATTCAGATCTGGACAGGACATCTGTGATGGTGCTGTGCTTGCTGTGCTTTGCACCAAGGCCTGTTTATTTCTCTTTTCTCCCCTTCTTACCTTTTTTTCTTCCCTCATCCATCTCTTGCTGTTACAGGAGTGACCCGTCATTGTAATCTGCCTGCCCTTGCAGATGCATTCCTGTTCTCTGTCTCCTTTGTTCCTCGTGAAGATTGTGGCTGTGTTAGAAATTAGGCTGTTTGAGGTGTCCCAACCCTGCTCTTCCCCCCTTATGCTCCCATCCCCTAACTTTCTCCAGGGCCTCACACAGCATCATCACTGCAAGGGGAAGGGCAACAGCAGGCAGTGAAGCTGTGCTTTTTCCTCAGGTGAGTTGAATTTGCAGATATTGACATCTGAGTTCACTCACCTCGTGGCTGTGGCCTCTCCTTTCCTCCCGCAAGGTACTTCATGACATCCATTCTTTCCTCTGGTCTCGCCTTTTCTCTCAGATCAAGAAGTATACCTCTCATTTTTGTAGAGGGGTAGCCCCACAGGGCAAGTGATACCTGTGTTTGATAACAGATCTTTTGTTTAGGGTTTTGACCCAAAGAAAGGAGGCCACCCACTTACCAAAGCACAGAGCACCCCTTCGCTTCTGCAGTGTGCTCAGTGCTGCTTGGCAAAAAAACAGAGCCTTCCCAGGAGAAGCCATAGGAAATGAAACTTTTGTAGCACCTTGCCTCTGATGTGCTTATGCCCTAACACTTGCCTTGTGCGGTATGACCCTCAGAGCAGAGTCAAAGAGTGATAAGCTTCTGGGTTTCTTCCACTAGCCACGGAGGTTCAGCTTCTGACACAGGAGGAGCCTTGACCCTGGGCTGGGCTCTGTGCATCCTTGTAAAAGGAGAAGGTGCCCTTAGGTAGTAAGATTCCTTGTTGGGGCGCACATTTAGATGCTTCCTCACGAAACATTGAGGACTATTTAATTGGACTGTTTGCATCTCTGGAGAAGACAGATCTTCTTCTTGTGCACACACTGTAGGAGCGTTTCAACTCTATGTAGCCCTTCAGAGAACGAGTCTGAGAGCAGATTAATTGCAAGTCCTTATCCAAGTAGAGAATGGACTGACTCATGATACCTGGATAGACTCCAGAGCGAGTTGCAGTGCCCTCTCCCGCTGCTGGCAGAGCACTCCCTCTCCTGCTGGGACGCCTCTGAGCTCGCTGGTATCCAGTGACCGTCTGGAGATGGCAGGATCAGCTTTCCACCAGAGCTTGTTGGGTTTATATGCCACTCTATCTGATGGAAGAATCCCTCAGCTCTGATAACCTGTCCTGTCTGGTGCGTTGGAGTTTGGTGGGAGTGTTAGTTATTGGAGTGCCAGGGGGCAGCGTGGAATTCGGGGGAGAGGAGGGAGTGAGGATCAGTGGCTTTACCACCATTTCCGTGGATTTGAGCAATTGTGAGCAGCACCGGGCAAGCCTCCAGAGGCTTTAGTTCTAGGGCTACCTCTTCGTTGCCTCGTCTGTGACCTTGACCTCTCTCAGCCACATTACCCTCATCGGACAAACATGAAATCTACTTTGTCTATCACACAGGGTTGGTGTGAGCAGAAAATGAGTGTTTGGAAAAGTGTATGATAACCGTAAAGCATCGTATTGACGTGGAACATGCTTTTTAAGGCAGTGGTTTTGTGTTACATGCCAAGTATGCTGGTCACGTCCTCGTTTGGGGACGGAGGCACATTGACTTGGACGCAGCCCATCTGCCCTCTTGAAGGGCTTTTCTGCACGCAGGCTCCATTTCCTGGGTCTGCAGATTCCCTATCTTCCCTCGCACCCGAGAGAGGACACGTGGATGAGGCCCCTCAAATGGAGCTCATGTAATGTGTATTTTACCACAGTTTAAAAACATCAGCCCGTGTAGTAGGCCTACTTGCCCGTATGTCTTATCTGGCCCTCACAGTGATAGGAAAGCAAGAGTTCATGTAACAAAGTTTAAAAACTTTTAGCTTTCCCTTAAAATCTTGATAGGTTTCTCCTAAAATAGCAGAGCTAGTGCTCCTTGGTGCCTTTGTAGCTAGTGCCTTCACTTCCCCACTGTGCTCCCTCCATGCGGAGTTCAGTTACCAGCCTGGCCTGTGGGGGCGTTTTGTGTTAACTCTGTTGGAAGGTATCTAAGGGTACCTAAATCCCTCAGACGGTAAGCTGTGCATTTCCGTGGAGGAACTTGAGGAGGCAGTGTCATTTTTAGACTGGGGCAGAATGATACATTGTGAAACTTTAAAACCATAAGTTATTTGTGGTAAGCCTTGAAAAGCGCTTAATGGACATTAGACTAAGGTGAGACAATATTTACTTAGGCAATATCACTAGTATTAATTTTGAAAACAACTTAGGAGAATTACAGTTCTGACAGTCGGTGCTGTGGCGTAGATTTTCTCTGAGTGTCTGTCAGTTCACAGAAAACTTCCAGGTCATTTCCTGACTCTAGGGCCCCTTTTTCATTCTGTCAGTAAACAGTCACTGGGTACCACCTTGTGTTACAACTTTGAGTGAGAGGTTTTGCCTTCTAGAGGTTTCCTAGCCAGAGGGCTCATGGTACCTACCCTCGGAATATAGTCTGCTGTGCTTGCCTAAATATATTTGGGTCTTTCATAAAACAAAATATTTTAACTCAACACCAATCAAAATGAGTATCATTGTCAGATTGGATTTAAGTCTAGGTTCATGTTGTTCATAGGAGACAAAAATAAGGACATTGGAAAGATGCAAACGAAAAGAAACATATTTCAGGGGAATACTAAACAAAAGAAAATGGGCACAGCTTTATTAATACTAAACAATAGATTTATTTTTAGAGTGAGAAACATTGATTTGTTGTACCACTTATGTATGCATTCACTGGTTGATTCTCGTATGTGCCCTGACTGGGGATCGAGCCTGCAGCATTGGTATATCAATTGGGTCAATGAGCTATCCGGCTTAGGCCTAAACAATAGATTTTAAGGCAAAAAAATGATCACTTCATAATGATCTGTTTAATTTACTAGAAAAAAAATAATTCCTGGTTCTTCCCATAGTCAGTAGTTTAAACAAATTAGTAAGAACTTAGAAGATTTGAACCATACAGTTAACCAGCTTGAACTGTACCTACAACTGCAGAATACAGTTATTCTCAGGACATGTAGAGCATATGGGCCATTCACTAGGCCCTGAGGTGATCTCAGCAAATTTCAAAGACTTTGTATTAAGGCAGTGATTCTTAAAATTTTGCAATACACTCCTTTGAAAATCCCATGTATCTTATAAGTTACTAGAGGGTGGGGCCCTTCGACCTGGCCTATGGGGATTGGGCCAAAGCCGGCTCTCTGATATCCCCTAAGGGGTCACAGATTGTAAGAGGGTGGTTCTTGAGCGATGCACCCCGTGTGTCACCCGAGAACCGCAGCTGCTAAGTCACCACAGCTTGGCAGCTCCTGCGTTGAGCATATGCCTTCTGGTGGTCATTGCGCATCATAGTTAACAGCCGGCTGGTTGGCCAGCTGGTTGGCCAGCCAGTTGGCTGGTCACTTAGGGTTTTACATATATATATGTAAACCTCAGCACTTCTGACATTTGGGACCAGACATTTGCTGTGGGGGCTGTTATCTCTATTATAGGATTTAACAGCTTCCCTAGCCTCTATCCACTAGATGCCAGAAGTACCTCCCTTCCAGTAGTGACAACCCAAAATGTCTCCAGACATTGCCAGATGTCTCTTGGTGGGTACTATCATTCTTGGTGAAGAAGTACTGTTACAGATCTTCTCTCCAGAGAAATACATAATTTTGCATACAAATTTTTCCCAGTATCTAGATGGTCTTGCCCTCACTGAAGATAGTTTAGTTGGGACGTTTTGTAAGAAAAAGCAGTGGATCAACCAAGGAACCTGGACGTCTGGTCTGTGCTCTTTCCACAGCTTCCAGTGTGTGTAGGCTTCATGGAGTCCTGGTGCTGAGGGTCTGAGGCTCGAGACTGCCATTGGGTTCCACAGGCTTTACACTTCTGTTTCGTTCTAGGCCTTTTGCTAGGTGCTAATTACAGACATCAAATCCACGACAGTGAAAAAAAAAAAAAAAAAAGTGATACATGAAGGAATGAAAAAGGGAGCAGGCAGCTTAACTATATGGAACCACAGACCTTACAAAGGAGGGGTGGACAGCAAGATGGGTTTTGCAGGATAAAAAGGAGTTTGCAAGGGGGAGGACATTGCAGCCAGGTAGCCCAGCACCCTAGGTTCAGTTTTGCTGTGGTGTAAACAAGAAACAAAAGATAAAGGTATGGGTGAGGTGTGCTTAGGAGCGTGGACTTAATTGGTCTAGTAGTTGAGGTATTTTATGGGGAAGTGACACCATTAGACTTGTGTTTAGAAAGGTGGTTTGAGTGGCTCTGAAGGACAGATGGGAGGCTGGAAGACTAGTTGGAGGCAGTGAAAGAACCCAGCTGAGTAATGAGGCCTAAAACTATCACTGCGGCAGTGGGAATGGAGGGAAATGAACCCACAAGGAGTCAGGTCCCCAGACCCCAGAGTTTAGTAAAGGGAGCGCCACATCCATTATTTCAAAGGACACAGTCATGTCCCTGGCCAGAGAGGACACTGCCCTTAGCTCTGAAAATAAAGGCATAAGTTTTTATTTGAGAGAGATTTTTTTCCACTTTTTATATACATTTTTTTCCTCTAGGAAATAGACAGACGGTTGGAAAAAAAACTGAAGATCACACAAAAGGAGAGGTAAGGCTACTGTCTGGTCTGAAGACTCATGCTCTCTACCATTTGAGAGCTGGGCAGTCAGTGGTGTTCTCCAGCTGGCTCTTAGGGTTAGCAGGTCAGGCTCTTGGGCAGTGAATCCTTCCCTCAAGCATGTGGTGGCTTGAGGTTTGGGAGTGAGGCTGGAGCGTTACACTGTCTCCTACCTGGGTGCCCACCCTGTGTGAGGTGGTTTGATGCAAGTGAGGAGGTGACAAGTCAGAAGACTTGGGTTTAGGCCTGGCTCTGCTCCCAGTTGCTCTGGTGTTTGGGACAATCCCTCTCCCCATCCTCACCCCCCCGGTCTGGACATCAGTTTCTTTATACCATTAGGAGGTTGGGCAGATGATTTCTCTGGGCCTTCTGTGACTTGGTGGCTCAGGGCGTTACTGGGGTATCCTGGAAGAAAAGATTCTCGGAACTTCTTAGACCTTTGCTTCAAAGCAAAGGCAGTGGGTTTCCAAAGCGGTGAAAGTTGGCTTCAGCCGTCTGTCTCTGGGCTCAGGGACCCTGCCAGCTTCCCACAGGGACAAGGGAAGGAAGGAGGAAGAGAGGGCCTCTCTGGACTTGCCTAATGGGCTACACCGATACTCCCCACCTGCCTGCCCACCAGCTTTCCTGGTTCCCTTCCTCTTAGATCAGATTGCTGGCTCCTTGTCTGTCTGCTCATCTCAGCAACTACACTGACGCCTGGTTACAGTCCCCTTGCCATGCCATTCCCGTCCTGCCCAGAACTTACTTTAGCAAGTAAGCTGAGTTCCTCCAAGTGCCTACCCCTCCTGACAATCAAGAGTCCACTGACAGCCCCCTGTGGGCTGTTTGGTTCTGAAGAGAAGCTAGTTGACTGCTCGGGGAGGATCTTTGTGGCCGTTAAGGGTGGTCATTCCAGCTTGGATCCCTTTTCCCTGTGGCTTTGGTTTCTTTTCCCTCCTATGTCGTTTTCCACCTCTCCTTGGGTGACGCATTGCCTGATGTGCACATCCACCAGCCTTGGACAATGCTTTCCTTTTGAGCACTGCCAAGCACTGTTTTTAGGATCATCCTTCGCCCCAACCCCGCCGCGTGCAGAGAGCCCTGGTCAGGGAGGGGTCTCTGCTCAGAAGTCTTCTGAAGAGGCAATCCAGTTGTTCGGTGTAGCTTGTCTCTGGGAGGCACAAGTCACTTACCAGAAGGCAGAGGCAGTTTGGTAAATCCTGTCTTGGTGCCAGGCAGGGATGGCGGAGCGGGCTCCTTGGTAGTTTGGCTTGAGCACATGTGATGGAAGACCTGGCTGGGAGTAAACACTTCGCTGACCCCAAGCTAAGGGGCTCCCACCACAGCAGCCCGTTACACTCTGATCTGTGTAGGGCAGTTGGGACTTTAACCAAAGTCATTGGATTCTGGACCTGAAATATTTTGCCACAGGGGCCATGTAGTGGTTGATGCGATTGTAATGAACATGAATAGAAGTCCAAGAAAACGAGATGGTGTTGCAGTCCTCTTTGCCTGGGGTTAGCTTTAAGGAGCAGACCTGTGGGTTGTGTGAGCTTATAGCAAGATTGCTCTTTGAGAAACCCTTCCTGAGGAATGAGAATTCTGATGTCTGGTCAGAGACCAGAGAATAACGAACAGAAATAGAAGGTGGAAAAAAGTAAAAATAAATTAAAACGGGGCGGGGTTGGGGGAATGAAATAGGAGGTGTAGGAGGAGGAAAGTGATCAGGGGTGGGTGTGGGACATGGATGGGGCCTTTTCGGTTAAGGATAGGAGTTGTGAAGCTGTGTTTGCTCTTTGTCAGCAGGAAATCCAAATCTCCTCCCAAAGTGCCCATTGTGATTCAGGACGATAGCCTTCCCACCGGCCCCCCCCCACAGATCCGCATCCTCAAGAGGCCCACCAGCAACGGTGTGGTCAGCAGCCCCAACTCCACCAGCAGGCCAGCCCTTCCTGTCAAGTCCCTAGCACAGCGGGAGGCAGAGTACGCAGAAGCCCGGAAGCGGATCCTGGGCAGCGCCAGCCCTGAGGAGGAACAAGAGAAACCCATCCTCGACAGGTGAGTGTAGCTGGCAGGACTGACTGAGGACCCCCTTACCAGGCCACAAGGAGGAGGAGGAAGTGGTGGTGGAGGAGGAGGAGAAGAGAGCTTGGCTGCAAGTAGATTAATAAAGCAAGCAGAGTCAGGGCTTGAACCATTGCAGCTCTAGCTGTCCATCGGCCTACTGAGCCAGTTCACTGTGCTGCACTGGCTACCTTACGGTTCTGCAAGATTTGAGGATGTTGTGGTTCACTGGCAGACACCAGGGGACCGTGTAGTATGGAGGTTAAAAGCAAGGACTTGGAGTCAAAATCTGCTAGAGTTGGAGCCCACCTCTGCCACATACTTCTACTTTATTTTTATTTTTTTAAATATATTTTATTGATATTTTACAGAAAGGAAGGGAGAGAGATAGAGAGCCAGAAACATCAATGAGAGAGAAACATCGATCAGCTGCCTCCTGCACAACCCCCACTGGGGATGTGCCCGCAACCAAGGTACATGCCCTTGACTGGAATCCAACCTGGGACCCTTCAGTCTGCAAGCCAACGCTCTATCCACTGAGCCAAACCGGTCAGGGCCACTTACTTCTACTTTAGAATTGCTTAACCTCTATGTGTTTTCATAGACTAATCTGGAAAATGGAATAATGATAGTACCTGCCTCATCGAGTTGTTATGCAATTAAATGAGCATAGGGTTCTGAGAACCCTGCCTGGCACAGTGGAAAGTGCCTGGTTCCATGTTTAATTGTTATCTTCTGGTTCTCATAATAGCCCACTGATGGTTTCTCTGAGTCCTAGAAATTGTACTTAAGTTTTCACCTCCTGATAAAGTAGTATTTATTCAAACAATCTCTTTCTAATTTTGAGAGACCTCCTTGGGCTTGATAATCTGGCACTTGAACTAATCAATGTGCCTTCTTTCTATCCCTTCATTATTTTGTGAGGCTTCCATTGTCTCTCCAACTGTTTACTTGGCAGAGAAGAAAAAGTCCATTTCCTTTAGTCTTTCATAGTAATACTAGAGGCCTGGTGCACGAAATTTGTGCACCGGGAAGGAGTGTCCCTCAGCCCAGACTGTACCCTCTCCAATCTGGGATCCCTCTCGCAATTCGGCACTACTGGCTCCTAGCCGTTAGCCTGCCTGCCTGATTACCCCTAACTGCTTCCTTCCCTGCCTGCCTGATCGCCCCTAACCACCTCTGCCTGTCTGCCTCATTGCCCCTAATTGCTCCCCTACCAGTCTGATTGCCCCTAACTGCTCTTCTGCCAGCCTGATCGCCCCTAACTGCCTCTGCCTCGGACCCTGCACCTGGGACCCAGGTTTCCCTCCCTCTGGCCAGCTGCAGGTGCCCGGGACTCCAGGTGGCTTCTCCTGGGCCTGCCTGGCTTTATCAGGAAGGACGTCCAGAAGATGTCCAGTCTTTAGCATGTTGTCCTTTTATTAATATAGATTAGTATAGATGAGTCACCCATTAACCACATGATTTGCAGAGAAGCAGGAGAGAAGCAACAGCAGGTGCTGGCTCGCTCTATTGAGCTTTGGATTAGGATTCTTTACCTTGGCCCAACGCTTTGGAAAGCCTGTGCTCATGGTTCTGCGGAGGATGTACTGTCCATGGTCACTGCCTCTGGACAGCTTGGCCCCTGAGCACTCGCCCTGCCTCCAGATGAATGATGGTGAGCCAAACCAGGGGAATGAGTGCTACAGGTACCAGAGGTGGATATGGGCCACCTGCCCCATTTAGGAGCTTTCCAGCCTGGAGGTGCTCTGAGTCCACTTGCCAAAGAAGCAAGCTCAGGGAGTCAGAGTTGGCTAATAGCCACTGTGACTTCTGTCCCAGCTGCAGGAGTGGTTGGTTTTAAGATTTGCAGTCCTCTTTTCAATCCTTTTTCAGGCCTCCCTCTGATCTTCTTCCCTTCAGGCCAACCAGGATCTCTCAACCCGAAGACAGCAGGCAGCCCAATAATGTGATCAGACAGCCTTTGGGTCCTGATGGGTCACAAGGCTTCAAACAGCGCAGATAAATGTGGGCAAGAAAGAATGCTGCCGCCGTCACCACCTCCTGGGTCGTCCACCACGGGTGTCGCACTGCCGTGGCAGACAACTGGACTTGAGCAGAGGGAAGGACCTGATTAACTTGCACTGTGATCCCCTTTGCTCCTCCCACTGTGACCTTGAACCCCATGCACTGTGACCTCCCCCTTTTCCCCCTTCCCACTGTGATTGGCATGTCTACAAGGGCTGTCCCAAGCCAATGGAAAGGGAAAGGATGGGGGTTAGGGGACTTAAGAGTAGAGAGTCAGACAGTGCCACTTGGCCACTTGGGGTAAAGCCAGTGCCAGCAATAACAGTTTATCATGCTCATTAATTTGGGATTTCAAAGCAAATGAGAACTCCCATCCACCCCCCCCCCCAAGTGCATGTCTTCGTCACTTAAAAGCAAGTTCCATTTGAAAATTATCCTTTCTTTTTTTTTTTTTTTCTTCCTATTTTTGTTTGTTTATACAAATATCTGATTTGCAAGAAAAAGTGCATGGGAAGGGTTTTAGCAGTTTAATGAATTTTTAATTAAGAAAGGGTAGTTTGGTAGTCTACTTAAAAATGTTTCTAGGAGACTTACTAGAAACATTAACCAATAGGTTTTTGGTGAGCTTAGCTTCTGTATTCCTACTGCCGCCCAGAAAAGGGGCAGGGCTCTGTAGCCGCCAGGACAGATGAGCACCCCATGCCTATACCTCCCTCCCCCAGCTAAGTCCCAGGGCATCATGGCCCTACCTGGAGACTGGGCTCGTTCTATAGGCTCAGAGAGCCTGGGGAGGGTGCCAATCCCACCTCTAGTATTTTGGGAGACGGGGAAAGTGAACAGACTTTCCCTTCCCAATCCCCTCAGGGTGGTTCCCTAACAGCCAGGTTCGCTACTTCTAGAAGAGAGCAGGGAGTGAGACTGCACTCCTGAGCTTAGAAGTAAGTGATGCGAGGCTTGCTCAGTATTTTGCTGTCAGCACAAGGAAAGCCGGGAGAGAATCTGGCTCTAGGGCTCAGCCTCCTGCCTAGTGTGGTCAGAAGGCGTCTGTGGAGTGCCATCTCCAGCGATGGCATCCGCTCGGTAACTAGCTGGTGCATTTCCTTTGTGAAATAGCTACCTTGGGAGCAGACCGTTCTGAATACATACGGGGAAAGGCAAGCTGTGCATTGCAGATTGGTGATGACAGACTGGTTCCCCATAGTCCTAGGCTACCCTTCACCCTTTTTTCCAGAGCAAGGGCCTGGAATGAAGGCAGTTTCCCCTCTGTCCCTGGAGCCTAGGGATTTGCTTGGGCTCCTTGAAGTGGAAGAGACTAAGAGAGCAGCTGCCCAAGCAGTCTGTGTGTGTAGTCCGCTCCTCTCAGGCTTTCTCTGGTCTCCTGTTGCCCTGCGCCTTACCCCTCAGCCAGCCAGCCAGCCCCCCACTCCGAGGAGGAGTTTTGGAGTGGTGGGTGTGATGTTGTGATGAGGGCAGCTTGTGGTGGCCAAGGTGGCAAGCTAGGTTTGGGAGTCCCACCCCACCGTTGTTCACCTGACTCTTGGCCTTGCCCTGTGGGAATGCGGGCCGGGCTCAGCAGGCCATGTCCCACTACATTTCCCCTTGGAAGGAAGGGCCAGCTGCTGGTTGAGTCAGCAACTAGTCCGCAGCACAGCCTTGTAACCGTGTGAAGCCAGGAGATCGTCTGTGAGCGGAGCTGGAACAGAGCTTCAGTCAGTGAGAACCTGCAGGTTGTAGAGTTGTGACCGTAGACTATTCTGGCAGGGAATTACCTCCAGGCGTGGGCAAGGGAGAAGGTTGATTGCTGCCTTTATAGTTCCACTGCCCTGACCAAGTTTCCTCGTTCTAAATGTGTAGTGTCCATCCTTCATGGAATAGTGGTTTCTGGCCCAAAGTGAGACTGTCCTTTCAGTTGGAGAAGGGTGCAGAGGTAGGCCAGATGGAAAGGCCGGAAGTGCTGATTGCCCAGCCACTGGGACAACCTATTCTTGCCCCCTCCCCTAATGGAGCCAGAGGGAAGACTGGCTGATGGGTGTCTGTGGATGAGGATATAGCAGGGACTGGTGCTCCCACCTCCCTCTGGCCAAAGACGGGGCTCTGCCCACTGTGTGCCTGTACCTCCTTGGCTTCCCAGGTGGAGAGGTAGCAAATTTTTTAAAACGAAAACAGTGAACTGTTGTGTTGGGGGAGGTGGGCAGGGAGATAGGAGAATGGTTTGTGTGTGTGTGTGTGTGTGTGTGTGTGTGTTGGTAGTTGTCTGTAACTTTCCTTAAGTGCTTTTTTTTAAAAAAAAAACTTTTTTAAGTAAGCTGCGGGCTTTGGCTTAGAAAACCCCAGGGGGGTGTAGGGGGCAGAAACCTGAGGCTGCTGCCCCTTTATCTGCCTTCATGGTACTGTCCCCTTCCCCCAGCTCCTCCCTGACCCCACGAGCCAGCCTCAGACCTTCCAGCTAACTGCTTCCCATGAGCCACTACTCTGTTGTCAGCCTATAACCAAAGGAGCTGGGGGTCTGGGCCTGGTGACCAACCCTTTCAGCCCACTCAATCAGGGTGCTCCCCACCTGCAGGCAGGAGGCAACACCCTATCTGCTACCATCAGCCCCTTCCAGAGCCCACTGCCCCGCCCTGCCCTGTCTAGTCCAGCCATACCCTGCTCTGCCCCATCTGGGGATGCTCTGCTCAGGGATGGGCCGGTAGGGCTACCCCAGCCTCCCTGCTAAGCAGAGACTCTGGAAACCTGGGGTCCTGTTTTCTGGCCACATGATTCCAAGGGTGCACATGGGCCCCTTGGGTGTCTGAACAGAAGGGCATGGGAGGGAGGGCTGCACCCCCGCAGTCCTGCTCTGCTGATCTAGCGGGCAGCTGCCCACCCCACCCCGCACCGCGGGCTCCTGAGTCGGCAGATTAAGCATTTTATAAATTGTATTTTAAATACATGTTTTAAACTTGTCAGAGCCTTGTCCTCATTTCAGTCCCTGGCCTCCTAACTTCTTGCTGTGGCTGCTTATTTAACCACTGGGAGCTACCTCTGCTCAGTCCCAGGAAGGGGCTCGCGGTTAGAGAAGTAGGTTGAGGTGGTGTGTATGTTGGGGGGGATTCCATACCCTCAAGCTCCAAGGGAAGGGGACCCTAGGCCGTGGGGCTCTGTTGGTGAGAACATGGATGAGGCCCTTCCTACTCTTCCATGGGGTCTGCCCCCTTCAGGGGTCGTGTCTTTCCCAGGTACTTCCCTTTTGTTCCCCATTCCCTTTGAGCAAGTAGAGGGAATTCCTGCCCTTGGGGGGCACCTAGTCCAAAATGAACACCTCAGCTAAGGAAAGTTCCAGCTTTGTCCTTGAGAGTACACAGGGCCACATCCAGCCAGAGCCCCAACCCTTGGCAGGGTTTTGAGGTACACCTTGCTTCAGGCGTCCCCAAGCCTAAGGGAGGCTGGGGTCTTGTGCCCCGAGAGCCCAGTGGAGGGGTGAGAACCTGAATGGGGGTCTTCCCTGGCACCAGGAAGTAGGTGAGTGCCCAGAGGGCAGGGGCCCCAGCACCAGGCACAGGTTCTTGGTGTTTATTGGCTTACCAGGCTACAAAAGCAAAATCCAGCTGTGGTCCCTGCCTGATGACCTGTCTGCAGGTCTTAGACAGCTGTCCAGAGTCAACTCTGCAGGGTCAGTGGGTTCGAGCCGGCACAGAGCTGAGCCACTTCCGGTTGTCAGAGCTGTGTTCCCTAGGGAGAAGGGTGGGAGGAAATGCTCCATCTCCATGTGCCCAAGGGGAGTGGACGCCTTCCCTGGGAAGTGATGAGCTAACAGTCAGGCTCAGAGGCCTGACTCCAAGTCCAGATCGCTGGAAGGGGGAATGCTGCAGGGGAAGCTTTGCTCTACCCGGCTGCTAAGTCTGTTTCCTGCTCTTCCTAACATGGAACCAGACTTGGGCAAAGGACTTGAGTGTTCAACCCCCTGATGAGAAAGGCAGGCAGTGTCAGCCTAAGAGAAAGATGGTATGTACCACTGAGTCATGGGCACAGGAAGGCGTAAGGAAGTACCCTGATTCATGAATAATCCACTTGGTGCCCAGGCCTTTAACAAAGGTATTTCCCCCTTTCTCTTTTTTCCTCCCCAGAGCAAGTCTCCCAGGCATCACTCCTTAGAAGGATGGATTCTTGGCTTAGGCCAAGGGCCTAGTAAGGAAGGAGGTAGATGGGCCTGGGCTGGGGCCACTGCCCTTTGGGCACCCACCTGCTTCCTGGAGATCCTGATTGGAAGTAGAGGCTATGAATGTCAGGGCTCAAGTTGGTAGGGGTGCACTGGTCCAACATGTATTGGCCGCCCTGCTTCCGGCCTACCATCTTCTTATCCAACCTCGGGCAGAGTGGGATGCAGGGCACCTGGGCGTAGGGGCTCTGTAGGTTGGCAGCTGGTGAGGGAGGAGGAGACAGGAGAGGGGAATGTTTCAGAATACACCCAGCCTTGGGTGGCAGGCCGACCCAGGTGAGCTCCTGACTTCGCTACATTATGAGCTGGTTGGGTTTGGGCAAATTACCTCTCCAGGCCTCTGTGTAGGGTGGAGATGATAGTGGTACCCACCTCACAGTGGATGGTGAGGATTAAAGGGTTACTATGTGCAAAGCTTTCAGCTAAGTGCTGAGTGCTGTGTAAGGGCTAGTAACAGCTGAGAAAAGCAGATGTCTTTTGCGATGGGTCCTGGCAAAGTCTGGTAGGCACACTCTAGACTCTGGAAAACTCCTAGCCCATCACTTGGCACACAGTAGAAATCTCATGGTACCTACTATTGTGGAGAGGCCGCCTCGCCCAGTGAAAAGAGCACAGGTTTTGGAGTCAGGGCTGGGTATAAGCTCCCCTTTCTGACATGTTGGCTGTGGGGCCTTGAGCAAGTTTCTGAAACTTACCCAGTTTCAGTTTCTGTAAAATGGGGTAAATATGTGATTATGGGGATTAAATTCTAACGCATCTGCCAAGGGCCTAGCGCAGTGAGTGACTCCACTGGGTGCTCAATCGATGAGCTGGGAGTGCTGATCACCTGGCTCTTGGGACCAACCTGTGGTCAGGGCTAAGGCGCTGGGAAGAGTCCGTGTAGAAGGCCTGGTCAGCGGGCTGGAGGTGGGGTAATGCCTATCAGCCCATTGACTGATACAATTAACCCAAAAGGGGGAAACCATGTCTCAGCCTCGTTCTGACTTTGTAGGGGCCCAGGGAAGGAGGCGAGATGTGCAGGAGAGCAGAGCCCCCAACCTCCCAGGGCCCTCACCATAGCTCTGCTGCTTCAGCCGGCTCAGGATCCTGAGGACCCTTCGTTCTGGGACTTCCAAGCTGTCTGCCTGCTGCAGGTTGTAGGGAAGCTTCTTCCGGGACCGCAGCCGGCCTATGGCCGATTCCATCTCTCGGGCCTTACAGGTACCTTCCTTGAGCTTCTTCTGGTAATAGCTGGGGAGGCAGTGTCCACCCAGCTCAGCCTGGCCATGTTTAATTCACCCTCCTCTTCCCTCACTCTTCCTGGGGGCCTGTTCTGTCTGGCCAGCTCTGGAGCAGGAACACAGGCCCAGGAGCTGGGAGACCTGGGTTTTAGTCCCAGCTCTGCCATTTACTTCCTGTGACCGTGGGCATATCATTGCTCTGCTTTAAGCCTCAGTCACAGTCACCCCTGTGTAAAATGGGGGAAATGGTTTTCTTATCCCTGTCACTGTAAGTCACTTGACTTCTCTGAGCTTCAGGTGTCTCCTGGGTGAAAAGGTCAAAAAGTCCACATGTTATAGGGTTAAATAGCTGCCCATCAAGCACTCAGCAAAGTGTGTAGTTCATGGGAAGAGCTTGGTACATGTTACCCTTGATTTGTACTTAGATGTGCAAGTGTTTTATAAGTCAGCTGTGCAATGAACTCCTGTTCATCTTCCAGATTTCAGCTTCAGGGCAATCTCTTCCAGAAAGTTCTCTCTCCTCCCGCCGACTAGCTAGGCTCCCACTGTGAGCCCCAATAACCTGTGCTTATTCCATTGTAACCCATAGGCTACTTTATTTTAACACATCACTACTTGCCTTTTCTCCACTAGACTGCAGCACCATCCATTCATTCAGTAAATGTTAATGGATTGTTTACTATGTACTGACCACTCTTCTAAGTACTTGGGAAAGAATGGTGCAGGGTATATTTATTTAGGGTCCCTTATCACAGTCCTTCGGCCCCACCTCTCACTGTAGCCATTGCCGCAGCAACCACTTCCACTGGGGCTTCCACCAGATGTGCTCAAGCACAACCTGACCATGGTCTTGCCTCAGGCTTGAGCCCCTTGCTTCCTGCCCCAGAGCTTCTTGATCCCTGTGCAGACCGAAGTGCAGGGGAATTCAACACCTATAGGGGCTACATGTGACCAAAAGAGCCAATAGCTGAAGTATACAGGTTCTCTCCCCTGACTGGTTCTGGGTCACCACTCATAGTCTCCTCAATAGCACAGCCTGGTATTGGCTTCTCCCTCACTGCTCATGTCCCTTCCCCACTTCCATTCCCCGGAATTACTTCCTAAATCAACTACCTAGGCTCATCGCTAGTGGAAGAGTTAGACCATAACTTAAAAAACACACACAACACCATGTCCGTAGTTACGGGTGCTCTAAGGGAAAGGTAGGTAGTGGGTTGTGATGAGGAGCTATTTTGCTCACAGTGGTCAGCAGAGGTCTTGGAGGTGGTGGCATCTGAGTAGAATGAGGCGAAGGAGCTAGCCAAATGGATATCTAGAGGGAGTGGCGTGTGAAAAGGCCAGGAGGTTGCACAGAGCTTGGTGACCCCTGGGAATAGCCAGGAGGCGAGAGGGGCTAGAGACTGATATGTGAGGGAGACGGAGGGATGTGGGCAGCAAGATGGCAAGGCCAGACAGGCTGGGGCTTTGTGGGCAGTGGTGTTGGGAAACTCTTAGGGCTTAAGCTGATGGTTCTTCTAGGGCCTCTGCCTATCCCTGGGGCCTGGAATTTTGGGGTACTTTGGGCTTCACATAGGGAAAATAGAAAATGAATACCAGAGCCCTCACGTGGAAATTGGATCTAGATCTGTGTAAAACTGGAACCTAAAAAGGCAGTACACCAAATAAAAGATGGACTGGAAAATAACTTCACCCCACAGACACCAGTAGGACATGGGCAGTGTGCACAACTTTTGTCACAATCTCAAAGGAAATTGCCTGCTTCCCAACTCCTCTTTCCCCCTCCCTGTGGGCTTGAATTCAGGTGTGTTGCTGGTAACTTAGCTTAGGACCGACCTAGGGAATGATGGGAAGAAACTGGGTGCTTGAGGGGACCTTGTCTTCCTGCCTGCTTCCTCTAGACTGTCAATATAAGAGAGGAATAAACTATCATGTTTGAACTATAGAACATTGGGTCTATTCCTTAACTAAGACACCTGGAATTCTATACCTAGCTAACCTATTAAGTAAGTTTGCGGGTAGAAAAACACTTTTGCAGATTTGCAAAATCTCAAAAATTTCACCTCCCACATATGCTTGCTCAAGAAGCTACTGAAGAATACACATTCTTTCAAAATGAAGGCATGAAGCAAAATAAGAAAAGGAAGACGTACATATAGGAAATGGGATCTAACACAGGAGAGAGGCAAAGATAAAGAGAGATCCCACAGTGGCCGCGCAACAGCCACCGGACAACTAGTTTAGATTGGCTCTCTATAGTTTAAACGACAGAAATTTTGAGGGCTGGCATACCTGTTGTTGAAGTACTATTGCCTTTCTAACCCCAAAAAGTTACTGGGTAAACATGCTCCCCTTTAGAAAAAAAAGAGTAAGACATCCAGCAAACAGAATCCTAATTAGAGGAAAGGAAGAAAGGGTTCCTAGCATGACAAGCTCCCAAGGTGGCAGTTCTACAGCCTAAAAAGATATTAATCCTAAGCAAGAAGAATGGAATTATTTAGAACATGCCTCCATCCAAGAAAAAGGAATACTAGGAAGGTGCAGAAATTATCAATTAATTAAAAAAACACAAAACAAGGCAATAATCCATTTTAGGAAATTAAAAAGGAAGTGAAATTGTAGTATATTAATAAAAAGCCCAAATACTTAGTAAAAAATGATGCTATATTGGAATGGGGAGAGGGAAGCTGGTGGAATAATTGTATTAGCTAAATCCTTACCATCATTGGAAGTCAATAGATAAAAGTCTAAAAATCTAACCAAAATATTGTGGTATATGCATATTACTCAGAAGTCAGAAGGGAGTCAATGCTTGCCTGTGGGAGAAAGACTTCAGGGAGTGGGGAGTATGATATATCAGTTGAGTACTACGCAAAAGGAAGTTGGTATAACCATACTAATATTTTAAAAACTAGGTCTTAAGACAAAATGCATTACTAGAGACTAAATTATAAAATGTTCAGTTCGTCAGGGAATACAAAATTCAAGCCATGCAATATAAAGCAAAACCTGATATAATTACTAGGAGAAATAATTCCTATCACAGAAGTGTTAATAAATAACTATCCACTCTGACATTGTAGCATCAAAGAATCCATAGATGATATATGTATAAATGAATGGCTGTGGCTGTGTTCTGATGAAAGTTTATAATAGCAGAACAGACTGTATATGACCTGCAGCCCATAGTTTGCCAACCCTTGCTACTGTAGACCTCCCCTGAGACTAGCATAAAATCCTCAGGAGAAACAGCATTGGAAGTTGAGTCTTACCAAGCTACAAGGCTTAGGAGAAATCTGGACTTTTCACAATCATGCCCTAATAAAGGAAAAAACCAAGCCCATACAATTTCATGATAATCAGCTAGTAATTGAGCTGCCTACAAGAACAAAAATTAACACTTACTAAAGGACGATAACAGAATCTAGTTTTTAAACCGTATCATTCAAAATGTCCAGGAATTAAGAAATTATCAGGCCGTAAAGAAACAGGAAAATGTGGCACATAGTAAGGAGAAAAACAACTCATAAATCCTGAGATGGAGCAGATGTTGGATTTAGTACACAGCAATATTAAAGGAGCTATTAAAAATATGTTCAGATAGTTGAAGAAACGTGATCTTAATGAGTGAACAGAAAAACTATAAACATGAAACATGGAAATTCAAGAATATAAAGTATAATAACTGAAACGAATAAGTCATTGAATGAGCTTAAGGGCAGATTGGAGATAGCAGAAAAAAGGAATTAGTAAACATGAAGACAGCAGTGCAGGAAGTAGTATCCCAAGCAGAAGACAATTAGGTAAGGAGACAGACATTGGAGTTTAGAAAGATGGAGGACACGGGGGTTAATTAGTGTATCAGAATACCAAAGAGAGAGAGAGGGTTGCAAAATATGCATGGGGTCCTCTAATGTGTAAACCATCCAATCAGATCCCTCCTTCTAAGACTTAACCACCCTCAAGAGAGCCAATCCATGCCTTGGCTTTCTCCCACCTTTATGTAATCTTCTGTCCCCTCCTTAATTTCAAATGCATAAAAGAAGCTGCAAATTTGTCATTCTGCAGAGCATTTGAGATCTTGCTCCCCGGCATATGTCATCAGTTTGGCTCAAATAAACTCATAAAAATTCTCTAGGTTTGGGTGTTCTTATGTTAACATAAATGTACTAGAAATTGTATAAAAGTTTCTGGAAATCTGATATGCCTTGATACAATGTTATCAGTCATAATTACAGTTATCTTAAAATGCTGTGTATCACAGACACAATCAATTCTCGTCAGACCTTTAACCTGGCCATTTTAAGTCTTTCCTAATTCACAGTTATTGTTTTATTGATTCTTCTCTGAAAGCCTTTGCAATTAACTAAAGGTAAAAATACTTCAAGGAAATTTATGCCAGACTGGTAAGTACTCTGGATTATAGGTCTCTGATAAGTTTAAGATCATACCACTGAACTGGGTGAGAATCTCCAGAATTCTGATGAAAAAGGTGATGGATTCATAAAACTGCTAACCCCAGATAAGCAGAATAGAAACCAATTACATGAGAATGAACTAATGGGGATTATTATAATTTTATAACTTTTTTTGTTTGAAACATTGTTGGTTCCTTTTGCTTTTCAGATTTAAGAAGTCCTTTTCTCTTTTAAACTGCCTATTACTAATAACAGTTTGGTAAATTATACCTTTGTAAACAATGAAAACAACTTTTTCTCCTTGCCCGATCCCTCTAGAATTAAAAACTCTTTGGAATATTTTTATTTTCCTAAGTACTTTTACTTTCATATTAATATAGTTACTTACATAAATTTAATAAGAATCTATTCTCCTTGTTATAGGACATATGAAAAATATTGTTACCAAAGTTTTAACACTAATGTGTTTTTTGTTGTTAATCCTCACCCAAGGATATTTTTCCATTGACTTTTTTAAAGAGAGTGGAAAGGAGGGAGAGAGGCAGAGAGAAACATCGACGTGAGAGAGAGACATTGATTGGTTGCCTCTCACACACACCCTAACCAGGACCAGGGACCGAGCCTGCAACTGAGGTACATATGTGCCCTTGTTGGGAATCAAACCCAGGATCCTTCAATCCATAGTCCGACACTTTATCCACTGAGCCAAACTGGCTAGGGTGGTAATGTCATATTTGAAAATGATAAACATAGATCAGATATGACCAGGCAGTTTCAAAGAACTAAAGTTGACCTTATGGAGGCACTGCTTAGAAAGTACTGCTTAAAATACTGCCTGGTTACCTGAATTTCAGAGTTCCTGGTCTTACAGGTCAGTAAAGATCACTTCCTGGCAAGCCGAAGACTCTCAGGACATTTTTGGGAAAAAGTGTCATTCACCCAAGTCTATATGTATTGCAGGCTACATCTGATGGCAAGTTTTATTATTATTATTATTA
>PVJC01016483.1:15645-33761 GCA_004026665.1 Murina feae | reverse complement strand
GGTCATGTGGTATTTTTCTTTTATTGACTGGCTTATTTCACTTAGCATAATGCTCTCCAGTTCCATCCATGCTGATGCAAATGGTAAGAATTCCTTCTTTTTTACAGCAGCATAGTATTCCATTGTGTAGATATACCACAGTTTTCTAATCCATTCATCTGCTGATGGGCACTTAGGCTGTTTCCAAATCTTAGCTATGATGAATTGTGCTGCTATGAACATAGGGATGCATATATCCTTTCTGATTGAAGTTTCTGGTTTTTTGGGATATATTCCCAGGAGTGGGATCACAGGGTCAAATGGGAGTTCCATTTTTAATTTTTTGAGAAAACTCCAAACTGTCTTCCATAGTGGCTGCACCAGTCTGCATTCCCACAAGCAGTGCAGAAGGGTTCATTTTTCTCCACATCCTCTCCAGCACTTGTCCTTTGTTGTTTTGTTGATGGCAGCCATCCTGGCAGGTGTGAGATGATACCGCATTGTGGTATCTCTTCTATAATTAGTGACTTAAGCATATTTTTATATGTCTTTTTGCCTTCTGTATGTCTTCTTTTGAAAAGTGTCTATTTAGGTCCATTGCCCATTTTTTGATAGGATTGTTTATTTTTCTTTTGTTAAGTTGTATGAGTTCCCTGTGAATGTTGAATATTAAACCCTTGTTGGTAATATCATTGGCGAACATGTTCTCCCATGCAGTGGGCTTTCTTGTTGTTTTGTCGATGGTTTCCTTTGCTGTGCAAAAGCTTTTTATTTTGATGTAGCACCATTTGTTTATTTTCTCTTTAGCTTCCGTTGGCATAGGAGCAGTATCAGTGAAGAAACTCCTTCGGCACATGTTTGCAATTTCACTGCCTGTGTATTCCTCTAGTATTTTTATGGTTTCCCGTCTTACGTTTAAGTCCTTTATCCACTTTGAGTTTATTTTTGTGTATGGTGTAAGTTGGTGGTCTAGTTTCATTTTTTTGCATGTATCTGTCCAATTTTCCCAACACCATGTATTGAAGAGACTGTCTTGACTCCATTGTATGCTTTTGCCTCCTTTATCAAAAATTAATTGGGTATAGTGGTTTGGGTCTATTTCTGGATTCTCTATTCTATTCCATTGATCTATGTGTCTGTTCTTGCGCCAGTACCAAGCTGTTTTAATAACAGTGGCTTTGTAGTATAGCTTGATGTCTGGTATAGAGATCCCACCTACTTTGTTCTTCTTTCTCAGGATCACTTTAGCTATTCGGGGTCTTTTTTTATTCCAGATGAATTTTTGGATAGTTCATTCTAAGTCTGTAAAATATGCCGTTGGTATTTTAATGGGAAGTGCATTGAATTTATAGATTGCATTCGGTAGTATGGATATTTTAATGATGTTGGTTCTACCAATCCATGAACATAGTATATTCTTCCATCTGTTTAGGTCTTCCTCTATCTCTTTTCAATGTCCTGTAGTTTTCTGAGTAGAAGTCTTTTACTTCTTTAGTTAAGTTTATTCCTAGGTATCTTAATTGTTTTGGTGCAGTGGTAAATGAAATTACTTTTTTAGTCTCTCTTTCTATAAGATCACTATTGGTATATAGAAATGCCATAGATTTCTTGGCATTAATTTTGTATCCTGATACATTGCCAAATTCATTTATTAAGTCTAATAGTTTTTTAATAGAGTCTTTTGGGTTTTCTATGTACAATATCATGTCATCTGCAAATAAGGACAGTTTTACTTCTTCTTTTCCAATTTGAATGCCTTTTATTTCTTCTTCTTGTCTAATTGTGATGGCTAATACTTCCAATACTATATCGAACAGGAGTGGTGAGAGTGGACATCCCTGTCTTGTTCCTGTTCTAAGGGGAAATGGTTTTAGTTTTTGCCCATTGAGTATGATGTTGGCTGTGGGTTTGTCATATATGGCTTTTATTATGTTGAGGTATGATCCTTGTATTCCCACCTTGCTGAGAGTTTTTATCAAAAATGGGTGTTGGATTTTGTCAAATGCTTTTTCTGCATCAATTGATACGACTATGTGGTATTTATCTCTCAATTTCCTTATGTGATGTATCACGTTTATTGATTTGCTGATATTGTACTATCCTTGCATCCCTGGGATAAATCCTACTTGGTCATGGTGTATGATCTTTCTGATGTACTGCTGTATCTGGTTTGCTAAGATTTTGTTGAGGATTTTGGCATCTATGTTCATGAGGGATATTGGCCTGAAATTCTCTTTCATTGTGTTGTCTTTGTCTGGTTTTGGTATTGGGGTAATGCTGGCTTCATAGAATGAGTTTGGGAGTGTTCCTTCCTCCTGAATTTTTTGGAGTAGTCTCAGGAGGACAGGTTTTAGTTCTTCCTTAAATGTTTTGTAAAACTCCCCTGTGAAGCCATCAGGCCCTGGGCTTTTACTTGCTGGAAGCTTTTTGATTACTGCTTCAATTTCTTCCATAGGCCTATTGAGATTTATTGGCCTATTGAGATTTTTAGATTCTTCCTGATTGAGTTTTGGAGGGTTGTCCATTTCTTTGAGGTTGTCTAGTCTGTTAGCGTTATTCATAGTATTTTTCAACGATCCTTTGTATTTCTGTGGGAACTGTTGTTATTTCTCCTCTTTCATTTCTGATTTTGTTTATTTGAGTCTTTTCTCTTTGCTTCTTGGTGAGCCTGGCTAGCAGTTCATCAGTCATGTTTATCCTTTCAAAGAACCAGCTCTTGGTTTCATTTATCTTTTGCATTGTTTTTTCATCTCTATGTCGTTGATTTCTGCTCTAATCTCTATTATCCCCTTCCTTCTGCTCACTATGGGCTTTTCTTATTGCTCTCTTTCTAGTTCTTTGAGATGTAGAGCTAGATGATTAACTACCATTTTTTCTTGTTTTTTGAGGTAGGCCCGCAGAGCTATAAATTTCCCTCTCAGGATTGCTTTCATTGTGTCCCATAGGTTTTGGATTGTTGTATTTTCATCGACATTAGTTTCCAGGAAGTGTTTAATGTCTTCTTTGATCTCATTGGTAACCCAATCAATATTTAATAACATGTTATTCAGCTTCCAAGTGTTTGAATGTTTTGGATTGTTTTTATTATAGTTTATTTCTAATATTATGGCATTATGGTCTGAGAAGATGCTTGATATGATTTCAATCTTCTTGAATTTGGGGAAACTTTGCTTGTGACCCAATATGTGGTCTATTTTTGAAAATGTCCCATGTGCACTTGAAAAGAATGTATATTCCATGGCTTTGGGGTGAAACGTTCTGAAGATGTCAATTAAGTCCATCTGATCTAGTGAGTCATTTAGGATTGCCATTTCTTTGTTGATTTTTTGTCTAGAGGATTTATGCAGTGATGTCAGAGGTGTATTAAAGTCCCCTACTATGATTGTATTGTTGTCAATCTCTCCCTTGATATCTTCCAGGAGTTTTTTTTTTTTTTATATATTTGGGTGCTCCTGCATTGGGTGCATGTATGTTTATCAGGGTTATGTCCTCTTGTTGTATCAATCACTTTAGTATTATGAAGTGTCCTTCCTTATCTCTTGTTATGGCCTTCACTTTGAAGTCTATTTTGTCTGAAAATAGTATCACTACCTGGGCTTTTTTTTCATTTCCATTTGCCTGAAAGATGTTGTTCCAACCCTTCACTTTCAGTCTGTGTGAGTCCCTTATTCTGAGGTGAGTTTCTTGTAAACAGCAAATATATGGGTCATGTTTTTTTATCCATTCAGCCACTCGCTGTCTTTTGATTGGAGCATTTAGTCCATTTACATTTGAAGTTATTATTGAAAGGTACTTGTATGTAGTCATTTTATTTATTGTGCCTGTGTTCTTTCTTACCTCTTTATTTCTTCTTTTTATACTAGACCCTTTAGTATTTCTTGCATTGCTGACTTTGTGGTGATAAACTCCCTTAGCCGTTTTTTGTTTGTGAACCTTCTTATTTCCCCTTCAATTTTGATCAAAAGTCTTGCTGGATAGAGTAATCTTGGGTTCAGTCCCTTGCTTTGCATCACTTTGTAAATTTCCATCCATTCTCTTCTGGCCTGATGTGTTTCTGTTGAGAAATCATTTGATAATCTAATGGGAGCTCCCTTGTATGTAACTTTCTGTTTCTGTCTTGCAGCCTTTAAGATTCTCTCTTTGTCCTGGACATTTGCCATGGTAATTATGATGTGTCTTGGTGTGGGTCATTTAGGGTTCCTCTTGTTTGGACCTCTCTGTGCTTGTGTTATTTTTTTCTACCCCACCTCCAGGAAGTTCTCCGAGATGATTGCTTCAAATATGTTTTCTAATCCTTGTTCCTCTTCCTGTTGTCTGGCACCCCTATTATTCATATGTTGCTTCTTTTCATGTTGTACCACAGGCTCTCCTCCTGTCTTTTAATTTTTTTCTCTAATTGCAGTTCAGTTTGGGTGTGTTTTGCTTCCCTGTCTTCTAATTTGCTAATTTGGTCCTCTGCTTCTCCTAATCTACTGTTAAAATTTTCCATGGTGTTCTTTATGGCAGCTATGTCACCCTCCATTTCTTCCTGATTCTTACATATGATATTGATTTTTCCTCCATCCTGTTTATGCACTCTAGGATCCTTATTCTGACTTCTTTTTCTGACATATTGTATGCATCTGCTTCACTTAGCTGCTTTTCTGGTGATTCCTCCTTTTTTTTTCTTTGCAGATTTCTTTCTCTACCCATTTTTGTTCTAACCGATAGATCTAGATATCAAGTTGTGCAGGGGTTGTTCCTTGGGTGATGGAGGTTCCTCGGGCTACAGTTGCTCTTCAAGGTGGCTGCTCCTCAGATGACAGTGGTTTCTCTGGTGGATGCTGTTAGCAGGAGGGTATCTCTGGCTTCTGAGGGAAGCTGCTCACACAGCTGGTATTCCTTGGACAGAGGTAGGATGTTCACGTGGTTGCTGTTCTTTGTATCTAGGCTCTCTGCACGTTGCTACTTTTCTTAGATGGAGAAGGTTGCTTGTGATGCTGTAGCTGTTTGGACAGGGGCAAGTTGCTTACAGGGTGACTGTTCCTCACGCAAGTGCAGGTTGCTCACTCAGTTGTTGGTTCTCAAATGGGGGATGGACTGCTTGTGTGGTTACTGTGCCTTAAGTGGGACTGAGCTGCATGTGTGACTGCTGCTCCTTGGATAGAAGCAGGATGCTCTCCCCGCTGTTGCTCATCCAACAGGTGCAGACTGCTTTTGGCTGATGCTCCTTGGATTAGTGTGGGCTGCTCCTCAGATAGGGGTGAGGCTGCTCATGTGGATGCTGCTCCTCAGACTGGGAAACAGGCCTCTCATACGGCTGCTGATCCTTGAACAGGGGGTTGCCACGTGAGGCATCTGCTCTTAGATCTGGGGCAGGCTGGTCTCAGAGCTGCTTCTCCTTGGACAGGGGTGGGCTCCTTGCGTGTCTGATGCTTATATGGTTGCAGTGCCTTGGGCTAAGGAGTTGGGCCGGTCAGAGGAGAGCACTCTTCAGAACTCACAGGAGCCTGCACCCAGGGTGGCTGGAGACTTGTTGACTTTGGGCCCACAGCTGAAGTAGCAGGTCCCTGGCAGAGGGTGACTGAAGAGTCTTAGGTGTTGTCTGAAGGTGCCCTGTATGGGAGTAAAGTCTGGCTCCCAGTTACAACAGCTCTCCCCTTAAAGATGCTAGGACTGTGAGGATGGGCTGGCCTCCTGGAACTGTCTACAATGGTAGCAGAAGCTGTCTAGTTAAGAAAGCCCATTTAGCTCGACCACTGAGGGATCTATCTGTGCCTCACTAACATACTCACACACACATTCCACATGACCACACCATCCCCTTTGGTCCTTCACTGACTTATGCTCTCTCCCTCACTGCCACCTTCTTTCTGCCTCTGTAGTTGGGTCTGGGGTATTATTGACCCTTTCTTGGATGAGGTTTCCTCTACAAGTGTCTGCTTGTGGGATTCACTCTGTAGCACCTGGCCAGACAGGATAAAATTCACTTTGATAGGACACCACACAAAGGGACCAAAGCACGAATGTACTCACAACAATAGTAACCCCACAATAAGTGACCACCCCCAGCAGAGAGGATGGGAACTGAATCTCTAGATGCTGAGCTTGTATATAGAAGATGCAGTTAAGAGTTGGAGGTACACAGGGAGGATCTCAGTTCAGTATAGAGGAAGTTGAATGGGGATGCGTGATAAGAGGAAAGAGAATGAAAGAGAAGAAAAAAATAAGATAAAATGACTTTACAAAAAAAATTGGATTTCAAAAATGGTATAAAGATAGACAAAAAACAATATAATAACAGAATAAAATAAAGTGATGGAAAAGTAAAGTGAAGAGAACTAGAGAATAAAGAAACAAACACCAACAGGGGAAACAAAGAAAAAAAAAAGAAAGGGAAAGAAAAGGAAAGGTAACACAGTAATAAGAAAATACCAATTTAAAAAATAATAAAAAATAAAAATAAAAAATGTAAAATATAAAATATATATATATATATATATATATATATATATATATATATATATATGAAGAAGTAAAATGTTCCTCTGGCTGGCTTAAGATCCCAGTCTTCTGTACTGTTGTGTTTCTCAGGTTCCAACTGCTGGGTCCAAGTGTCTCTCTTCAGGCCAGTCTCTTAGTACTTTCCGGGACTGTTTTTTTTACAGTTCAGGGTGGAACTTAGTGCGGCTGTGTTGGTTGTCTGGATACTGGAGGGAGGGGTTATCTCTCCAGGGGACAATGGCTGCCCATGTCCCAGGCTCTGGCATGATTCGGCATCAAACTCGCCGTCACTTCCCTGAGTCTTCCCTCTCTCTCCAGATTCCACAGCTTGGCACCTTTCCCCGCACTTCTGCCACTGTCAAAAGTCTTTCTCCAGTGAGCCCCAGGCGGGAGGAGCTCCAGCAGCGCCTGCGCACACTCACACGCTCTGTCCCTTTTCGGGGGCTTAGGGCTGTGAGGCACCAGTCACGCGCGGCACCGGTGGGAGTGCTGAGTCGCTGGCTATGGAGGCGGGCGAGATGGCGCGCGTGCGCATTTCTCCGTTGGAACACTGAAATCCTCACTGATTGCAAGCCCTGCCGTGGAATCCACTCCGAGGATGGCAGTCTCTCCTCTGCCCACACACCCCAGCCCTATCCTGGTTGTGAACCCATATCCAGAGTGCCCTGCCAACCAGCAGTTCCGTGAACACTTCTTCTGCTGTGCCCGTCCCAGGAGATGCATCTGAGTGCTGTGCTCAGCCGGCGCTGGTGGTGTAGCCTGGGTTTCCTGGGACTCCCAGGGATTGGGTCTGGTACAATGTCCCTCCCTAAGCCCCGAGTTCATCTCTCTCAGCAGGATTCTGCCTCACCCGGTTGCAGGCTGTTTCCCAGCTCCACCTCCTCTGTGGGCTTGGGCTGGAAACCACTCGCCTTAGCTGCTCACTCCCTCCGCTCCCGGACAGGCATTGGACACTTCTGTCTATACCACTGCCATTTTTTCTCTCCATTATTTCTTTAAGTAAGCTTTCTTCCCCCTTCTCCTTTTCTTCTCTATTTGGAACTCCAAAATTGGTAATTTTGATAATATCCCATACATCTTTTTTCAGTTCTTCTCTGAATTGGTAATTTCAAAGTTCCTGTCTTCTAACTCACAGGTTCATTCTTCTGCTTCAGCCATTGTAATATTGATGTTCTCTATAGCATTGTTAAGATTTTTAATTGTTTTTTTCAGTCCTGGAATTTGTTTGGTTCTTTTATAATACTTTTAAAAATTTTTATTGATTTTTTTGCAGGGAGGAAGGGAGAGGGATAGAAAGTTGGAAACATTGATGAGAGAGAAACATTGATCAGCCGCCTCCTGCACACCTCCTACTAGGGATGTGCCCTCAACCAAGGTACATGCCCTGATCTGAATCAAACTTGGGACCTTTCGAGTCCACAGGCCAATGCTCTATCCACTGAGCCAAACCGGCCAGGGCTTCTTTTATAATATTTTTATCTCGTTGCTTTACCTCTCACTTTGTTGGTTTATTTATTTCCTTGAGTTTCCTTTCTGTTTACTTGAAGCTCATCAAGTTTCCTTTAAACAGCTGTTTTGAAATTTTTTATTGATTAAATTACAGATGTCCATGTCTTTGAGTTCAGATACTGATAGATTATTGTGACCCTTTGATGATGTCATGTTTTCTTGATATTTCATGATCCTTGAAGTTCTGTGTTACCCTCTGTATATGAATAACAATTACCTCCTCAAGTTTTTATTAAATGTCTTTGGGAGAAAGATAACTTCTGTCAGACCTGCAAGAGATTCTGAGGCTTTACAGGTACTTCTACGGATACACAGACTCAATGCTTCTCTTCCCTTCTTGTGCCAAAATTATAAGCTTATATGTTTTCTCTGGATCCTGCAAGGCACCAAGACAAGTTCTGACAGACTTTCTTTTGTGTTCTCAAATGTGGAACTGCAGCTCATATTAATGGTCTCTCTGTAGCCTGCAGATTTGAGTCTGTTTTCTGCATCTGCTCTATATCAACTGCCAAAGTTTGCTTTTGTAACCACCATGAGGAGCATGCATAGGGAGAAAGTCACAAGATGAGTAGTATGTGGTTGAGGCATACAAAGTAATGGGGGATACCTGTGGGCCAGCTAGAAGAGATCTGTAAGTGAGACCTTCCTAGCTGCTAATTAGTGGGCTCCTTGATAGAGTTTGTGATGCATACCTTAAATGCCTTCCAAAAGTCCAATCTGTTGCCCTCCCAGCCTTTTTCCATGTTCTACTTATGTAAGTCACAATTTAGTACTCTGGATAAGGTGAGAGAGAAATGAGCTCATTTGTCCTTATCCCATACCACTGGGGAAGCCAGCTGCTCACTCTCACACTATTCCTTTTTCTTGCAGAAGTCATGGGCTGAGAAGATCTCTCATGGCCATAAGCTGTGCTCCCTTGGGGTAGGGCTGGTTCAGATCAAGTCAATCTGTTCTTCGTACCCACTTCAATGCATTCACATTTGGACTTTCTCTGTAGAAACCTATACTTCCACTAAGGTTCTCTTATGCATGGGCGATTGTCTTGAAGTGTATTTCAGGGGCTCCTCCACAATGCCTAAGAGAGGCTGGAGCCATTTCAAGGGCCATTTCAGGTTCCACAACTGTGACTGAGGCTTGTCTGACTATTACCTAAAACACAACTGTATGAGCCTCCTCTTAGGTTCCTCAGCATATGCCATATGGTGCTGTTATGGAGGGAACTGCAAGAGATGACCACCAGAGCCAAAGGGTAGAATTTAGGAGCCTTTATTAGGTGGCCAAGGTCTGTGGTGCCAGCACCCCACTGAAGTGAGGACTGACACTGCAGCCCCAACCATATGCAGAAGCAAGCTTTTAGTCACAAAAACCACAAAAAGTGACACACAAAGTTCATTGCTCTGTTTCTCAACACAGGATACAGACTCATAAGTTTTAGCTGGAGCATGATTATTTCTTTATCTCTAGCAATAGCATCAAGTCTTATTGAGCTGAAAACGAGCTGGGGCAAGTTGACCTTTACATGCCCTATTGGTCTTTACTGGAATCCAATCCTTGATTCAGCATCCTCCTCTAAGATATGGAATCAAGGAGGCATTTTCCCTGAATAGTTTCTAGGTAGCAGGATGGTGGTGTCAGTGTAGGGGAGGAGGCTAGAGGGTAGTTGGTAGGTAAAACATAAGTCCTTGTCCCTTGGACATCCTCTAAAGTGATGGCTGCTGGTCCATGTTCCCAAATGCATAGTCCTTCTGGAAGTCCCTCTATATGTGGGGCTTGAGGCTACCAGGATCATGGAGCCTCACCCAGACCAAGTCCCCTGGAAGGTAGATGGGATGAGCTACAGGCGACTGCTTCTGGTCCTTTTTGTGTACTGCCTGCACCAACTGGAACAGTTCTAGAGTGCCTGTAAGGACTTAAGTAAATTACGGGTAGACAACTGGGCAAGCTCTTCTTCCCATAAGCGGGGAAGGAGGGCTGGTGGTCTGCCAAACATGATTTAGTTCCCTAGGGGGGTATGGCCAGTAGTACCTCAAGGGGCCCTACTGGTCTTAGGGCAGCCTTCTGAGCTGCTTCATCTGCAGCCTAGTTCCCTCTTGCTTCTGGGGAGTCCCCTTGTCTTAAAATACATAGAGGTGAAAGACTTACATCTGGTAGTGCCAGTTGTCCCATCATCCTTGCTTTGCTCATGTCAATCTAACTGCCTACTATATTACCTCAAGAATCCTGGCTCTGAATTCTTTCAGGGAAAATGGACATTGGATTTATTCTGTAATTACTTCCTGCTAAGGTGGGTCAGAAGTTTCTCTCAGAGCCAAGAGATCCTTGCTGTCTGTCAGAGGCATTATGAGACCTGGGCACAGAAGGAGGTGGGCTTGTGACCTGGAGGAGACTAACTCTAACAAATGGTCCAGTGGAAGGGGAAGAAAACATTTCAGTTTAATAACCTCTATTTAAATAGAGCTTTTCTTCTTAAAATTACCCCTCTGTTTATTAAAAGAGCCAAATCAAGATTAATTTATCTATTGTATTTAATTTGGCCTGATTGTTTTCATAAATACAGCAAGAATGGTAACTGACTACCTTTTCTGGAATTTCATGATTGAATCCTAATGTGCCCTGTAGGTCCAGGAAGCCAAGCTAAGCCAACTGCTATCAGGCCTGCCTGCAGTATCTGCTGAATTAGATGAATTCCTCACCTGCAGTGGCTCAACCCAGACCCATTGTCCTTGCTTTAAGGCCCTTCTCAGCAGCCCTCCTACTCGTTGTGGCCCAGAGTGTGTGTGGGTCCCACAGGGATGCAAAGGCGCCCTTATTGCTCCCCTTCTACTCTGACCAACCACCAGCGATGGTAGGGTATGGGCCTGACAGTCCAGCACCAAGTATTTTCATGGCTACCAAGCAAGATACCAGGCTTTCTCCATGGCGCTCTTATTGGCTTCAAGTCTTCAGAGGTCAGACAGGGCTCTTTAAAACATGATACTCCAGTCAAAGTTTCAGTCAATAAAACCACTATTTGAAACCAGTCTTATTGAATGTATGCAAAGAAATGTATTGCCATGATTTATTTATTAAGTATTGCCAAATTTCAGAGGAATTGTATAAGGAGAAAAATATATTGACTTGCTTTAAGATCTTCTGATTTTCTTTGCCAGTTTTTGTTTGTGTGTTTTTTTTTGTTTGTTTGTTTTTTACTCTCTAGAGTTATAACAAAACAGTAACTGTTGAATTTATTTTATCATTCCCCCCTAAATACTTTGGCATAACTATTTACCTTCTGCTTAGGGAGGCAGAATGTAAATTATTTTTTCTTCCTGGCTTACTGGCCTGTATCACATAATTAATTTCCTTTTAACATTCCTCTTCTCCTTCTTATTATATACACAACCTTTGTAAATTTAACACTTTTAAATTAGCCTTCTACTCAGTAATTTCTTGTTCTTGGAAACCTTAGTTCTTTAATGATTACTATAAAGTACTTATGAACACACTTTAAATGTACTTTTTAAAGAAAATATAACTAGACCTTCTATGATATTGGAAGGGTTACTGAGAACAAAACGGGGCAGAGAGAAACTTACTGTGCTTAGTAGCAGCTTGCGGCCTTGAGTCCAGCATGGTTTAGATAAGTAAAAATCAACAAAAATCTATCTCTCCCTGCTCTCCCTGCTGACGCCCCACACACACTTTTCTGCATTAACCATTTACTCTGTCCTTAGCTGCTTTCCCTCCTAGATTTTTCCTTTTTTACTCTAAGTGTCAGAGGCTCAAATACTTCTCCTCTATTATTCCTGATCTCTCTGACCATTCCCCCAGCCCCCAGCCTAGGGCTCCTCCATCTCAGCAGAATGAGAGCCTACTACTACCCTATCTAGGGAATCCTACCATCACTACCCCATCTTACACCTGCACCAAAGCAGTTTTCAGCTCTCTTCCTCCCCCCTCCCCCTGCTCTCCAATAGTCCCAGAGAGGAACATTCCACAACCAGAAACCAGATTCATAACTCACCACTGGAGGTCCAAGTGTCTCGCTCTTTCAGATTGCAATTTGGAAAGATACACTCTGCCTCCCTGGAACCTGGGACAGAACCTGGAGGTTTCTCTACTGGGGCATCCACCGGCAATGGGCCGGAATTTATTTCACTGGGGCTTCCAAATGTTGTGGAGGGAACTGCAATAGATGATCATCAGAGCCAAAGGATAGAATTTAGGAGCCTTTATTTAGCTGGCCAGGATCTGTGGTGCCAGCACCCCACTGAAGTGAGGACTGACACTGCAGCCCTGACCAGATGCAGAAGCAAGCTTTTATTCACAAAAACCACAAAAGGTGACACACAAAGTCTGTTGCTCTTTCTCAACACAGGTTACAGACTCATAAGTTTTGGCTGGAGCATGATTATTTCCTTATCTCTAGCAGTAGCAGTAAGTCCTACTGAGCTGCAAATTAGCTGGGGCAGATTGACCTTTACAGTGCTAGATCCCACACCTCCCACAAAGACACTTTTGTCTGTAGATGAATGCAGAAATTTTGTTGTTGAGGAAAGACAAATACAAAGGATGTCTTATGCTCCCATGATATTGATGTCACTCTCTTTTGTTTTCTTTGGACAATATTTAACACAATTCTTGTCCTAAGCTGCTTTTTAAAATTCTGCTTGGCACATGGAAGATACTCAATAAGTGTTGCTAAAGATGAATATAAATTTCAGGAGGTAGCAGGAGTTTTCAACTTATAAAATCAAATGCCAGTGTGCACATATATATGTATATATTGCAACATATTAAAATGTAAATTAATATAAGTGTAGAATTAAACCAGAATTGACTTATAGTTTAAGATATTTTATTTGTGGGACATTTTTCATTTTGTCCTGTTTTTCTTCTGAAATAATGTAAATTTTTAACCTCTCTTCAATTTCCAAAATTGTTTTTCTTTAAAAATTGAGTATATGAGATTCCAGTCAAGGGTACATACCTCAGTTGTAGGCTCAATCCCTCACCCTGGCTGGGGTGCATGTGGGTGGCAACCACGATGTGTATGTCTCAGATTGATGTTTCTCTCTGTGTCTCTCTCCCTCCCTTCAATCTCTCTAAAAATCAATAGAAAAATATCCTCAGGTGAGGATTAACAAAAATAATGAGTATACAGGCATTTTTCCTGTGCTTAGTAGATGTTTACCCAATAATAAAAACTTCAAGCATTTGTAAAACCACGGTTTCAAATAAAAGAACTTATTTAGAACCATTATATCTATTGTAAATGATATAAATGAAAATATGACTCTCATATATCTCATGTAAATGATATTTTTAAATGACATACTGCAAATTTAAGAACATGAATCATATATTTTTCATCTATGGATACTCCATAACTCTTGGCAGAAGATTCACACAGAAGACAAATAAAATTCATAGAGTGAGAGAATATAAGGAAAGCAGGACATATTACAATGATGGGAAAAAAGGAGAAAATTTGATTAAATTAAAGAATTTATACTTAACTATTTTCAACCTTCTTTCAAATCACAATAAATATAAGATAATTTACTTACCTTGTCCCATCTAATAAATGGAAAGAAAAAGTATTGTCTCTGTAGTAAGTATGCTCTGCATTGAATATTATCATAAAAGCACTACCTTAGTCAGTTTTGCTCAGTGAATAGGACATTGGCCCCCAGACCAAAGGGTCCTGGGTTCGATTCTAGTCAAGGGAATGTACCTTGGTTGCAGGCTCGATTCCTGGCTCTGGTCAGGGTGCATGCAAGAGGCAACCAACTAATGTGTCTCTCTCACATTGCTGCTTCTCTCTCTGTGTGTCTCTCCCACTTCCTTCCACATTCTCTAAAAATCGATGGGAAAATATCCTCAGGTGTAGATTGACAGAAACAAAACAAAAAAGTGTTCTTGAGTTCAAGAGCTTTTGGGGCTGATCAAAGAAAAAGGTATGATCACAAGGTGACAGTAGCACAAACACACTTTATGGGGAAAATGCTTGGACATGTGTGCATTCAGAAGAAGTTCCTCATAGCAAGAAATTGTCTAGAGGCTACTGGTACTGTCCCTGCTCAAAGGGGAAAGTGAGCATGAGAACTTACAGGAAAGATAGGACTCAGAAATGGTACTTAAATATCTAAATGATGTCACTCAACAGCACTGCAGAAAGTCTCTGGGTCAGAAAGTGCTAATGGATCTTTTAACCACAAGGCTTATCTTATCTGTGGCTGGCAGTTGTTGGGTGTGGTTTCTTGCAGTCTCCAAAAGATTGAAAATATGCTTGTTTAGATTGCAACATATAAATGTATCAAATCAACATGCTGTACACCTTAAATGTATACACCATTATATGTCAATTATATCTCAATTAAAAAAATAATAATTGTAATGTGGAAATAATTGAGTAAGGCTCCATTGGGCTTTGCGATAATGAATCTCAGCCTATGGAGATGAAATAAACAATACACAGACAACATCTTTTGGCTCATTATATAATATGGATGTTCTCCATTACATTGGAATAGACATGCCATGGGAGTGCTCTCTACAGAGGATCGCTTAGTACTTGAAATTATAAAATCCTTTTTCATTCATTAAAATTACATTAAACCAGCTTGAATTTTTCAAGTTTATAATGCTTTATAAACTAATTCATTCACTATATGAGGTGAGAAAGATTACAATATGTCAACCATGATCAAATGATGAAATAGTAACTTAAGTAACAATTGCAGTTATACTTCTATATATCTTCTTTTTTAAAGAGGAAAAGAAGAGAGAATATGTTCTTTAAAATTTTAAATTAACTATAATCTATGATCAAGATTTTTCTTTTTTTATTTTATTTTTTATTACATAAAGTTTTACAAAGATTGGTACATATATCTCTTTTTTCCCCTGCCCTTCCGCCCGCCTCCCCTAGCCCCGTGTTTTGTGTTCATTATTTATGCTTAAATGCATGCACCAAAAGTCCCTTGGCTGATCTGTTACCCCCCCCCCCCCCCAGAATCTGGGAGATATATTTTTTAAAGACAGGAAAAAAAACTAAGACATATTAGAAATTCGTAACACCTAAGATTTAATTCAGTCAGAACAGGGAATTAATGAGTGAACCTATTTAAATTAGGTAGGTAAGATGAGACAGAAAGGTGGCAGCTGGCAGGACGGCAGTGAGGAAGATGATGTGAGTGAGTGAGAGGGTGAAGGGAGAGTGTGTGAATGAGTGAGGGACAGTTAAATCCCACAGGAGTAGCAGAGGCTGGCAGACCAGACTCTCTTGGACAGAAAGCACCTATCATCGTCGTGGACACTCCTGGACCTGCAGGACTCGGGCATGGAACCCACACCATCTTGAATGGGAGAGTGGCCTCATCTAGGAACTTATCAACCCCACCACCCAGACAGCTGTTGGACACTGCCCATGACCTGGCAGCCACTCCAGCCAAAATCCTGAAGCCACACCCACAAACTCACAGACCCTAGGACCTCCACCTCCAAAGGAGCACTGCTCCCACAGCAGTAAGTGCAGCTTCCCCCTCCCCAGTGGCAGACCTCTGGACACCACATTCGCACTTTTCCAGAGTGCAAACCTCTGGAGCCCACCACCCATAGGCAACCCCTAGGAGCCACTGCAAGCCCCAACTGAGTGCAATATTATGCAAACAGGGATGAACTGGCCCAGAGTAAAAATTCTGAATTCACTCTCCTGAATAACTGACCACAGACACTGTCCACAACTTCAGTGTCAGGGCCCCTCAGGGTGCTCCAGAGTTCCACACCACAAATGTGTGGCCACAAACGCGCATTCCAGTAGGCAGGCATCTGAAGCCCACCACCCCACAGCCAGATCTTGGGAGCCACTGCGAGCCTTGCTGGGTGCAATATTGTGCAGACAGGGTACAATGCCACACAGCAGAAATTCTGGATTGACTCTTCCAGAAAACCTGCCCACAAACACTGTCGCACAACTTCAGCACCAGGGCCCTTCAAAGAACATTGGAGCTCCGTGCAGCAAATGCACCACAGGTGCCCTTGTGAGCTGCCACTATGAGCATGTGTATCCAACCACAGGCACAGCAGCAAAAACTGAGTATTCTCACCCTGTAGATACAGAACTCTGGATACCACAGTTGTGCCTTTCCAGCGTGCAGGTCTCCTGAACCCCACCACCCAAAAGTCAGCTCCTGGGTACCCCTGCGAGCCCCTGCTGGGCACATGCAATTTCAGCCTAGGACACAAGGTAACAAAAATTGGGACATTCCCCTCCCTGGCTGCTGACATCTGAAGACTGCAGTTACACCTTTCCAACATGCAGGCCTACATCAAGAAAACCCAAGTAGGAGAAGCAAGATGGCGGCATAAGGTAAACACCGTAAATGCAGCCGTGCACAACTATTTCAGAATAACCAAGAAAAGAAAACATGGACACCACTCATACCCACAGGAAGGCTGGCTGAGTGAAAATCCTACAACTAGAAAGAAACAGACTCAGAGGAGTGGCGGAAGCAAAGTACAGAGGTACGGAGGCACGCACACGAAGCTTGGAGAGAGGGCTGGTGCTGGAGGACGCGGTTCTTTTCCAAAATGAAGAGAGCTACAAGCTCCCAGTGGCTCTGAACTCCAGTTCCAGGTGCACACCCGGAGAAGGGGGACTGACTGGCACCGGGAGGAAATCCAAAGCAGGTTTCTCTCAGCGTTGCTTGTAGCAATTACTGCAGGACACAGAGACCCAGTGACTCTTAGCGCAGGGCTGAGAAGCGGCCATAGCTATTTGCTCCACCCTGCCCTGCAAACTCCCCAAGGCCCAGCCCCTCCCAAGCTACGTCAGAGGCTTTTGCATATAAAAGGCTGAGTAGCCTAAGGCAAAGGGTAAATCAACACCTCCTTAAAGATACAAGAGCCAGCCTCACCCAGTGGCCAGAGTGGGACCATCCTAAATAAAACTCAGATCCACAAGGAACACACTCAGGGCAGATGCAGTGAACACAAAAGCCCCACTGAAACAACTCTTGCCCCATAAGGGTGTCTCCAGCACAGAAATTCTCCCACTGTAGACACAGCTGACTCTCATAATCAAGTGGCTTAGAGGTTAATTCCTCTCAGTGATCACCTCACTCATAAAGAGAAACGGCCAAAATGTGGAGACAAAGAAATAGGTCACAAGTGACAAAAATGTAGGAAAGAAAACGACAGGATATAGAGTTCAAAACCACGATTATTAGGTTTTTTCAAGAATTTTCTAGAGACTGCTAATAAATTTAGTGAGACCCTCAATAAATCTAATGAGACCCTCAAGAATATGATAAAGGACCAACTAGAAATTAAGCATACACTGACTGAAATAAAGAATATTATACAGAGATCCAACAGCAGATGAGAGGATCGCAAGAATCAAGTCAAAGATGAAATATGAAGAAGCAAAACCCACCCAGCTGTAAAAGCCAAAAGAAAAAAGAAAAAAAGAAAAAAGAAAAAGGATCAAAAAGTATGAAGATAGTGTAAGGAGTCTCTGGGACAACTTCAAGCATACCAACATCAGAATTATAGGGGTGCCAGAAGAAGAGAAAGAGCAAGATATTGAAAACCTATTTGAAGAAATAATGACAGAAAACTTCCCCCACTTGGTGAAAGAAATAGACTTCCAAGTCCAGGAAGCACAGAGAACCCCAAACAAAAGTAACCGAAAGAGGCCCACACCAAGACATATCATAATTAAAATGCCAAGAGCAAAAGACAAGGAGAGAAAATTAAGAGCTGCAAGAGAAAAGTGGTTAGTTACCTACAAGGGGGAACCCATATGACTGTCAGCTGATTTCTCAACAGAAACTTTGCAAGCCAGAAGGGAGTGGCAAGAAATATTCAAAGTGATGAATAGCAAGAACTGACAGCCAAAATTACTTTACCCAGCAAAGCTATCATTCAGAATTGAGGGTCAGATAAAGAGCTTCACAGACAAGAAAAAGCTAAAAGAGTTCATCACCACCCAACCAATATTATATGAAATGCTGAAAGAGGAAGAAAAAAAGGAAAGTAAAAATTATGAACAACAAATATATATCTATCAACAAGTGAATCTAAGAATCAAGTGAATAAAAAATCTGGTGAACAGAATAAACTGGTGAACAGAATAGAATCAGAGGCATAGAAAGGGAGTG
>PVJC01016483.1:0-15545 GCA_004026665.1 Murina feae | reverse complement strand
TCAGATCTAGGACACAAAAACAATTAAAACATTAGAGCAAAACATGGAGAGACAAAAAAACAATCCCTAAAGGAAAGATGAAGAGGAATCACCAGAGAGGGAGTTAAATGAAACTGAAGCAAGTAACTTCTTAGAATAAGAGTTCAGAGTACTGATTACAAGAATGCTCAAATGGCTGGATGACAAATACATGCAACTCAATGACAAATACACACAACTCAATGAGAATTATAAGGAGCTGAATGAGAATGACTCCAATATGAAAATAAACCAAAGGGAAATGAAGAACAACATAGCTTCAATACAGAACACAATGGAAGGCTTAAACAGTAGACTAGAAGAGGCCTAGGACCACATCAGGGAGCTAGAAGACAAGGTAGGAAAAAACACACAAGCACAGCAGCAACTGGAAAGAAAATTTGAAAAGCAAGAGGAGAGCCTAAGAGAGCTTTGGGACAACACAAAACAAAACAACATACTCATAATAGGGGTACCAGAAGGAGATGAAGAGAAGCAAGGAATAGAAAACCTGTTCAGAGAAATAATGACAGAAAACTTCCATGATATTGGCAAGTAAAAAACTACCTAAATACCAGAAGCTCATAGATATCCAAACAAGATGAACCCTAAAAGACCAACACCAAGACACATCATAAACTTGCAAACATCAAAGACAAAGCACAAATCTTAAAAGCTGCCAGAGAGAGACAGAAGATTACATACAAGCGATTTCCCATTAGAATATTGACAGATTTCTCAAAAGAAACACATTAGGCCAGAAGGGAATGGAATGAAATGCACAAAGTGATGCAAACCAAGGGACTGAATCCAAAAATACTATACCCAGCAAGGCTATCATTCAAAATTGAAAGTGGGATCAGGAGCTTCACAGACAAAAAAGGACTAAAGGAGTTTACTACTACCAAGCCAGCAATGCAAGAAATGCTAAAGGGACTGCTGTAAAAAGAAAAAAAAACAGAAAGACAAGAAGAAGCACAAATATTAAGAATAAAAATGATGACAAGCGAGTACTTATCAAGAATAACATTAAATGTAAATGGATTAAATGCCCCAATCAAAAGACATAGGATACCTGAATGGACAAGAAAACATAAGCCATATATTTGCTGTCTGCAAGAGACCCACCTCAGAAAAAATGATTCACACAGACTGATAGTGAAGGGATGAAAAAAATTTTTTTCAGGAAAATGGAAACAAGAATACAGCTAAGGTTGTAATACTTATATCTGACAAAAAAAAACCTCAAAGTAAAGGCCATAACAAGAGGTAAGGAAGGCCACTACATAACAATAAAGGGAGCAATTCATCAAAGAGAATAACTCTGGTAAACATATATGCACCTAATACAGGAGCACCCAGAAACATAAAACAACCCCTGGATGATATCAAGGGAGAGATAGATAGCAGTACAGTCATGGTATGGAACTTTAATACCCCACTGACACCACTGGATAAATTCTCTAAATAAAAATCAGCAAAGAAACAGCAATCCTAAATGACTCACTAGATCAGATGGACTTAATTGACATCTTCAGATTATTTCACCCCAAAGCCACAGAATATAAATTCTTCTCCAGTGCACATAGGACATTCTCATAGATCAAATTTTATGACATAGGTAAAGTCTCTTTAAATTCAAAAGGATAGAAATCATAACAAGAATCTTCTCAGATCACAGTAGAATAAAACTAGAAATCAACTACAATAAAAACAATGGAGGAGGGGGAAAACATGGCTGCTGATGAGAAACAGACTGCAAGACAGTGTGAGAGTGAGAGAATGAAAGGAGATTGTGTGGATGTACTCGAGAGTGTGAATTTGTGGGTGAGTATTATCTATACTCCAGGAGACTATTGAAGACTGCCAGACCAGGCTCCCCTAACTAGGAAGCCTCCACTGCTGCTGAGATCTCTCCTGGAGTGGCCGACTCTCCTATGGAGACCACGCCATCTTGAGTGGCTATTATCGGAGCCTATACATCCAGGGACCATGCAACCATGCACCCAGGGACCAGCCACAAATCCAGGAACACTAGATATCAAGCAGTGTGAATACATGGACTCAGACAAGCCCTGTGGCTCCTCACGGAAATGTCAGATTTTGCCTAGATAAAGGTGCAGTTTGTAATCCAGGTTGGAGAGAGGAACACACGTGAGAGGGAAGTTTGTGCCCCACGAAGTCCACAGCCATTGGGGCCAGCATGATCAGCGAGTGGGAAGGGGACCCGCAGGGCTGCTGACAGAAGGGAACTCTAAAAAAATCAGAACTGACTGCAAAAAGGCAGCCTACGATTACCAGTGTGCCGGCTGCTTAGTGCCAGGGGAGAGAGGACTTGTGGAAGAGACATTGGGAGAATTGCACACAGAGCTGGACAGTGGAGGTTGCGAGCTCACACTTACTTGGGCTCCTTTTTTTTTTCTCATTAAATCCTTGCTTTTGATTATTAAACCAAATACATAAGATCACCCAGTTGGGGTCACTCAAAGAGACTGCAGGGGAAAGTTGTTTTTGTGGAACCTGGGAATCAGAGCAGGGAGTAAACAGATCAAGAAACCAGCTCGGGGGCAGTCCATTCTCTCAACTCAGTATTAAGTGTGATAGGGAAAAGAAAACCTAAATACTGGCCAGAGAGGACTTATAACTCTGGAGGTCAGTCCAGAAATACTGCCACACAGGGGCTGAACCACAAACTGACTCTTCTGTAAACACAAATAAAGGCAGTCTTAGAAACAAAGAAATACTGCTGGCTTTAAAATTAGGACTGTGGTTTACAACATGGAGGAGCAGTGTATTGTAGGGAACTTCAATACTCTCCTGAATACCTGACAGGACAAAGGCATGCCAAACAGAAGAATAGAGGAAGTGAATGACCTTCAGTTCTGCACATTTTTATTTTTTTTTACCTTTTACTTAAGAAACTATTTTTTTCTTTTTTTCCTCACTTGATATTACCTTTTTAATTATTACATTTTTATTTTTACTCAATATTATTACTAATACTATTTTACTTTTTTTAAAAAAAGTATCATTTTATTTTCACTTTATTTTATTTTGGATTAGTGTTCTACATTCTATTTTCATTTTTCCTTTAGCATCATTTTACTCTATCTCAACTTTACCTTTATGCCAACACTCTCTTCCTCATTTTTCCCCTTTTGTTGTCCTGTTTCTCTTACCCTATTCCTGCTATAAATTTTCCATATTCCTTCTTTTACCCCCTGTTAAATTTTACCCTACTTACATATCTAATTTCCAATCCCCTGCTCTAAATCCATACACACCTCACTCTTTGTTTTCTTCACCAATTTTTTTCTCTCTCTGTCGTTTTGCTGTTGTTTGCTTGATTGTTGATCATACTGGTTTTTTTACGCTTGTTTGTACGATTGTTTTGCTTTATCTTTTTGTGTTTTTTGGGGGGTTTTCGGGGTTTTTTTTGCTTCTGCTTTCTTTCACCTCGCTTGATATTCATTGTTGTTTGTAGTTTGCATTCATCTCTAGGTATCTGTTGCTCGTATTTGTTGCAATTAGTGGTTGTTCTATTGGAGTTTTTTTTCCTATATAGTTTCTTCCCCTCTTCTATTTCATTCACTTTCTTTTATCTCTTACTTTTTTTCCCCTTTCCTCAATTTTGTTTTTATACTCTCCTCTTTTTTCTTTTTCTCCTTTTTCTTTTTTTCTTCTTCTTTCTTTTGTATCCTCTAATTCTATTTTTTCTGAGGGTCACCTATATTTGGGATTATTAGTATTGTGAATACATTTGTGTTCAGTACCTTGTGCATTGTGCCTTGTTGTGCTGTATTTTGTGCCTTTAAATCAACGCAGGAGAGAGAAAACTACATAACCAGACATCCAGAGAAGGGAGATCATGGGGAAGCAAAGAAACAGCCCACAAATGAGAGAAAAACAGGCATCACCATAAAAAGAATAAACGAAATGGAGGCAAGCAACCTGTCAGAGAAATAATTAAGAGAAATGGTCATAAGGTGGATGAAAATAATGAAAGAAAAATTCAACAATATGTTTAAGAAGCAAGAGGAAATGAAGAAGAACCAAGAAGAAATGAAAAATGACATCACTGCTGGAAAGAACTCAATAGAAAGCATCAACAGCAGACTAGAAGAAGCAGAGGACTGCATCAGTGAGCTATAAGAAAAGGTAGGAAAAAATACCCAAGCAGAGCAGCTTCTAGAAAAAAAAAAGCAGGAAGAGAGCCTAAGAGAACTTTGGGACAACAGGAAATGAAACAACATCTGTATAATAGTGATGCCAGAAGGAGAGGAAACTGAGAAAGGAATAGGAAACTTGTTTGAAGAAATAATGACAGAAAACTTCCCTTATATAGGGAAGAAAAAACACACACAAATCCAAGAGTACCAAACAAAATTAACCTGAAAAGACCAACACCAAAGCACATTATAATTAAACTGGCAAACACTAATGACAAAGTAAGAATCTTAAAAGCAGCCCAGAGAGAGACAAAGGATCCCCATCAGACTAGTTACTGATTTCACAACAGAAACACATCAGGAAATAAGGGGATGGAGTAAAATATACAAAGTCATGCAAAGGAAGAGTCTGAATCCAAGAATACTGTACCTAGCAAGGCTATCAATCAAAATTGAGGGTGAAATCAGGAGCTTCACAGACAAAAAAGGACTAAGGGAGTTTGTTACCACCAAACCAGCAATGCAAGAAATGTTAAAGGGTCTGCTGTAAAAAGAAAAAAAATATGAAATGAAGAAGGAACACGGGGTAAAGAATAAAAATGGCGATAAACAAGTATCTATCAATAATAACTTTAAATGTAAATGGATTAAATGCCCCAATCAAAACACATAAGGTAACTGAATGGATAAGAAAACAGGACCTAGAGGGAAAAAATGGTGGCTGGCAGGATGCCGGTGAAGGATAGGGAGTGAGTGAGGGGATGGAAGGAGAGAGTGTGGAGGTGTGTAGTGTGTGTGTAAGTGAGTGAGGGACAGTTAAATCCCGCTAGCAGTCGAGGCTCTCTGGGACAGGGGGAGACTACCACCACTGTGAACACTCCCCAGACTGTGGGACTTGGTCATGGAGATCACACCATCTTGAAGTGGAGAGCGGCCTCTTCTAGGACTCATCAGCACCACCACCCAGACAGGCCTGAGACACTGCCTGCATGACCCGGCAGCCACTCCAGCCAAAATCTTGCTGCCCCACCCACAGACTCGCAGACCCAGGGATCTCCACCTCCAACGAAGCACCGGAGCTCTGCGCCACAGCAGTAAGTGCAGCTTCCCTCTCCCCAGAGCAGACCTCCACCCTTGCAATTCACATTTGTGCATCTCCAGCACACTGGTCTTTGCTTTTGTTGTGTATCTGCTCACAGGTCACAGAGGAGGTGCACCACTCCATAGACTTTTCTTGGGAGTCACTGTGAGCCCCAGATGCACGTGATTTTATACAGACACAGGCATACTGCCTCCCAGTAGAAATTCTGAATTCTCTCTGCCTGAATAAATGCCCAGCTGCACAACTGCAGCACCAGGGCCATTTAGTGCCAGAGACCCTCAGTGTGCTGCAGAGCTCAGTGCTGGCTAACGCCCACAGTTTCTCACTCCCCCTGAGCCGATATCCACATGGCATGTTGGGAAGCTGCAGTGAGCCTCTGTGGGGTCCAATCTTGGACAAATAAGGACGTACTTCCCTGGGCAGTAGAATTTCTGAATTCACCCATCCTAGACGCCTGCCCAAAGACACCTCAATTAAGCTACCCAGAGCCCTTCAAAGTACTTCAATGAGTCTGCCCTAGCAAACTCACTGCTGGTGCTCTTGTGTGCCACCACTAGGAAAGCGTGCCTATCCACCACAGGTGCATCAACAAAATTGAGTTTCCCTACTCCACAGCTGCAGAAATCTGGACACTACTGTTGCATGCTTTTCCAGCATGCAGGTCTCCCAAGACCACTGCTCTACTGGCAGCCTCAGTGCCTTACTGTGAGCCCTGTAGGACACAAACTTTAACAAATATGGGCACACTTCTGGGTTGTAGAAACGCTACATTCTCTCTTCTGGGATACCCAACTGCAGACACTTTAAGCCAGTGGCTTCAGTGCCAGGGTCCTTCCAAGTGTGTCAGTACACCCTGCTGGCAAACACACCACAAGTGCCCCTGTGAACTACTACTGGAATTGCGTGTATCCAACCATGAAGGCAGCAGCAAAAGGTGAGTCTGACCACCTCACAACTACAGAACTCTGGACATCACAGTCACACTTTTCCAGAGCACAGGCCTTCTAAGCCCCACTACCCCAACAGACAGTTCCTGGATGCCACTGTGAGTTCTTTCTGGGAACATGTGATTTCAACCAAGGGCACAAGACATCAAAAATTGGGACACCCCCTCCATGGCTGCTGACTTCTACATATCTCAGTTTCACCTTTCCAGCTTGAAGACCTACATCAAGAGAACCCAAATAGCTCAAGTAGGGAGCTACACTAGACTACCAAACCCAGGAGATCTGAGATTCATACCAGTAGCACCATTCCCAAAAGAAATTGGGTAGCAAAGCAATCAGAGCTACAATTAAAACATTACAGCAAAACATGGGAAGACAAAAAATAAATCCACAAAGGGGAAAAAAAGAGGAATCACCAGAAAGGGAGTTAAATAAAATTGAGGCTACTAACTTATCAGAGAAAGAATTCAGAGTAATGGTTATAAGGATGCTCAAACAGCTGGGTTACAAATACACACAACTCAATGAGAATTATAAGAAGCTGAATGAAAATGTCACCAACATGAAAGGGAACCAAGAGGAAATGAAGAATGACATAGCTGCAATAAAGAACACAATGGAAGGTTTAAACTGCATACTAGAAGAGGCTGAGGATCGCATCAGCAAATTAGAAGACAAGATAGGAAAAAACACACAAACACAGGAGCAACAGGAAAAATACCTTAAAAAACAAGATGAGAGCCTAAGGGAGCTTTGGGACAATACAAATGAAACAACATTCACTTACAAGAAGGACAGGAGGAAAACCAAGGAATAGAAAACCTGTTTGAAGAAATAATGACATAAAACTTCCATGATATTGGCAAGGAAAAAACTACACAAGTCCAAGAAGCACACAGAGTCCAAACAAGAGGAAGCCCAAAAGACCAACACCAAGACACATCATAATTAAATTGGCAAACACCAACGACAAAGTAAGAATATTAAAGGTTGCCAGAGAGAGACAAAAGGTTACCTACAAGGGATCTCCTATTAGAATATCAGCTGACTTCTCAACAGAAACACAACAGGCAAGAAGGGAATGGAATGAAATATGCAAAGTGTTGCAAAGCAAGGGACTGAGTCCAATAATACTATACCCAGCAAGGCTATCATTCAAACTTGAAGGTGGAATCAGAAGCTTCACAGACAAAAAAGGGTTAAGAGAGTTTATTACTACCAATCCAGCATTGCAAGAAATGCTAAAGGGACTGCTGTAAAAAGAAGAAACAGAAAGACAGCAAGAAACACATACATTAAGGATAAAAATGACCACAAACAAGTACTTTTCAATAATAGCACTAAATGTAAATGGATTAAATGCTCCAATCAAAAGACACAGGGTAGCTGAATAGATAACAAAACATGACCCATATATTTGTGGTCTGCAAGAGACTCACCTCAGAACAAAGGATTCACACAGACTGAGAGAGAAGGGATGGAAAAAATTTTTTTTCAGGCAAATGGAAATGAGAAGAAGGCTGGGGTTGCGATACTTATATCTGACAAAATAGACCTCAAAGTAAAGGCCATAACAAGAAATAAGGAAGGCCACTACATAATACTAAAGAGAGCAATTCAACAATAAGATATAACTCTAGTAAAAATATATGCACCCAATATAGGGCACCCAAAAACATAAAACAACTTCTGGATGATATCAAGGGAGAGATTGATAGCAATACAGTCATAGTAGAGAAATTCAATACCCTACTGACACCACTGGATAAATCATCTAAAAAAATCTGCAAAGAAGCAGAAATCCTAAATGACTCACTAGATCAGATGGAATTAATCCACATCTTCAGAATATTTCATCCCAAAGCCACAGAATATACATTCTTCTCAAGTGCACATGGGACATTTTCAAAGATAGACCATATATTAGGACACAGGCAAAGTCTCTTCAAATTCAAGAGAATAGAAATCATAACAAGCATCTTCTCAGATCATAATGGCATAAAAACTAGAAATCAAATACAATAAAAACATTGAAAAAAATCAAATACTTAGAGACTAAATAGCATGTTATTAAACAATGACTAGGTTATCAGAGAGATCAAAGAAGAAATAAAAATAAATCTGGAAACAAATGACAATGAAAACACAACAATCCAAAATCAATGGGACACAATGAAAGCAGTCCTGAGAGGGAAGTTCATAGCTCTACAGGCTTACCTCAAAAAACAAGAAAAACTGGTAATAAATGATCTAACCATACAACTCAAAGACTTAGAAAGAGAGCAACAAGAAAAGCCCACAGTATCCAGAAGAAAGGAAATAATAAAGATCAGAGCTTAAATAAATGACATAGAGACAAAAAAACCAATACAAAAGATCAAGGAAACCAAGAGCTGGTTCTTAGAAAGGATAAAGAAGGTTGATGAACCTCTCGCCAGACTCACCAAGAAACAAAGAGACAGGACCCAAATAAGCAAAATCAGAAATAAGAGAGGTGAAGTAACAATTGATCCCACTTATATACAAAGGATTGTAAGAAAAAAAATTCTAAGAACACTTCTACTCCAACACACTGGACAACCTCAATGAAATGGACACATTCCTAGAAAAATGCAAGCTTCCAAAACTCAACCAGGAAGAATAAAAAAACCTGAATAGGCCAATAACTACTGATGAAATTGAAAGAGTAATCCAAAAACTTCCAGCAAACAAAAGCCTTGGACCAGATGGCTTCACAGGGGAGTTTTACCAAACATTCAAAGAAGAACTAAAGTCAATCCTTCTCAGGCTATTCCAAAAAATTGAAGAGGAAGGGACACTTCCAAGCTCCTTCTATGAAGCTAGCATTACCCTAATCCCAAAACCAGATAAAGACACCACAAAGAAAGAGAATTACAGGCCAATATTCAGGATGAACATAGATGCTAAAATCCTCAACAAAATTCTAGTAAACCGGATCCAGCATTAAATTAGAAAGATCATACACCATGACCAAGTGGGATTTATTCCAGGAATGAGAGGCTGGTACAATATCTGCAAATCAATAAACGTGGTACATCACATAAACAAATTGAGAGACAAAATCACATACTCATATCAATTGATGCAAAAAAGGCATTTGGCAAAACCCAACACCCGTTCATGATAAAAACTCTCAGCAAAGTGGGCACAAAGTGATCATACCTCAACATTATAAAAGCCTTATATGACAAACCGATAGCCAACATCATACTCAAGGGGTAATAACTAAAACCATTTCTCTTAAGAACAGGGATAAGACAGGGATGCCCACTTTCACTACTCCTGTTCGACATAGTACTGGAAGTGCTAGCCAATGCAATCAGACAAAAAGAAATGAAAAGCATCCAAATTGAAAAAGAATAAGTAAAATTGTCATTATTCGCAGATGACATGATACTGTAATTAGAAAACCCTAAAAATCCATAAAAAATATTAGACCTAATAAATGAATTTGGCAATATAGCAGGATACAAAATTAATGCCAAGAAATCTATGGCATTTTTATATGCTAATAATGAACTTACAGAAAGAGGAATTAAAAAACATCCCATTTACTATTGCACCAAAAAAGATACCTAGGAATAAGCTTAACCCAGGACATAAAAGACCTATACTCAGAAAACTACAGAACATAGAAAAAATATATAGAGGAAGACATAAACAGATCGAAGAACATACCGTATTAATGGATTAGTAGAATCAACATCATCAAAATGTCCATACTACCCAAAGCAATCTATAGATTCAGTGCACTCCTCATTAAAATACCAACAGCATATTTCACAGCTCTAGAAAGAACTCTTCAAAAATTCATCTGGAAAAAAACAAAAAGAATACCTGCAGTGATCCTGAGAAAGAAGAACAAAGTAGGAGGGATCTCAAAACCAGACATCAAGCTCTATGACAAAGCCAAAACTGTGGTACTGGCACAACAACAGACATATAGACGAATGGAATAGAATAGAGACCCCAGAAATTGACTCAAACCACTATGCTCAATTAATATTTGACAATGGTGGAAAGACCATATGATGGAGCCAATATAGTCTCTTCAATAAATGGTCCTGGGAAATTTGGGCAAACACATGCAAAAATATGAAACTAGACCACCAACTTACACCATATTCAAAGTAAACTGAAAATGGATAAAGGTCTTAAACGTAAGACAGGAAACCATAAAAATATTATAAGAATCCACAGGTATCAAATTCTCAGACAAATGCCAAAGGCATTTCTTCACTGACACAGCTCCCAGGGCAATAGAAACTAAAGGGAAAATAAAGAAATGGGACTATCTCAAAATAAAAAGCTCCTGCACTGCAAAAGAAACCATCAACAAAACAACAAGAAAACTCACTGCCTGGGAGAACATATTTGCCAATGATATCTCTGATAAAGGTTTAATCTCCAACATTTACAGGGAACTCATAAAACTTAACAAAAGGAAGATAAACAACCCAATTAAAAATTGAGCAATGGATTTAAATAAACACTTTTTGAAAGAGGACATAAATAAGGCTAAGAGACATATGAAAACATGCTCAAACTAGCTAATCATCCAAGAGATGCAAATCAAAACAGCAATGAGGTACCATATCACACCTGTAAAAATGGCTGTCATCAAAAATCAACAAATGACAAATGCTGGAGAAGATGCAAAGAAAAAGGAACCCTCGTGCACTGCTGGTGGGAATGCAGACTGGTGCAGCCACTGTGGAGAACAGTATGGAGTTTCCTCAAAAAACTAAAAATGGAACTCCCATTTGAGCTAGTGATCCCAATTCTAGGACTATATCCCAAGAAACCAAAAATACTACTCAGAAAGGATATATGTACCGCTATGTTCATAGCAGCACAATTTACCATAGCTAAGATTTGGAATCAGTCTAAGTGCCCATCAGCAGATGAATGGATTAAAAAACTGGTACATCTACACAATGGAATACTATGCTGCTGTAAAAAAAGGAACTCCTACCATAATTCTGGAGAGCATTACGCTAAGTGAAATAAGTCAGTCAGAGAAAGATAAATATTACATGCTCTCACTCATTTGTGGATTATAATGAACTACATAAACTGATGAACAAAAACTGAAGTAGAGACAGAGAAGCATTGGATCAGATGCTCAAACCTCAGAGGGAAGGTAGGGAATGATGGGGATGAGGTGGAGACATCAACCAAAGGACTTACGTGCATGCAGATAAACATAAGCGATGGATGTGGATAATAGGGGGTAAGAGTGAGGGTGAGGGCAGGAGTGGGGGGATGAGAGGACATTGGGGGGATAAAGTCACATTTGTGATATCTTAATCAGGGGAAAAATACTCCCAAAAGAAAAAAAAGAGAAGTACCAGGGAGAATATTAGCAACAGAATTACATATGGTTCACAGGCAACCAAGTTTCCTAATTTTGAATAGTCTATTTTGAAAATTTATTGTGTGAAAATTTGTTGCAGAAACATATAGTAAGAGTGAGTGCTTATATTATTTATGAAAGAGAATACACAAAATGCAAATGAATTTCTTTTAAATTATGGTTAGAAGCATTCTTTGTTTTGTATATTTTAGCATAATATTGATTTGAAAATGGAAAATTACAATTGTGTTATGAGCAATATAATCATAATTAGAGCTTCATGGAAAATTTTCACATCATCTGTGAAATTATTTTTGGCTGGAAAATTTCATTTTTTGCCTGGAGCCTTTTTGTTAATTTAATCATACATAAAAATATATTTGTGTAAGAACAACTTTTAATATTCTCTATTCTAAAATTGTGATCTAATTTTCTTAATCAGGAAAGACTATAGTAAGCTTACATGTGGACTGGAGAAATCAGTGAATATAGAGAGTTATCCCAGTAAATTTATTTTTGATTTTTCAAGATTTTTGCACAGAAAAGCAAGCTTAGATCACTTAGAGAGGCTGTCATCTCGCTGTAAGAGAAAACTCCAATAAATGTGGCTTAAATAATACAAACAATAAATTCAAGAATTATAACAAGAAAAAAAAAGGGAAAAAAAGAAAACATGACCCATATATCTGTTGTCTACAGGAAACCCACATCAGAAAAAAAAAGATGCACACAGACTGATGGTGAAGGAATGGAAAAAAGTTTTTCAGGCAAATGGAAATGAAAAAAAAAAGCTGGGGTAGCAATGCTGATATCTGACAAAGTAGATCTCAAAGTGAAGGACATAGCAAGAGATAAGGAAGGCCACTTCAAAATACTAAAAGGAGCAATCCAACAAGAAGAATTAACTGTGGTAAACATATGCACCCAATACAGGAGCACCCAAATACATAAAAAAAAAACTTCTGGAGGCTATCAAGGGAGAGATTGACAGCAATACAGTCATAGTAGGGGACTTTCATGCTCCACTATCAGCAATGGACAAATCCGCTAAACAAAAAATCAGCAAAGAAACATCAATCCTAAATGACGCACTAGATCAGATGGACTTAATTGACATCTTCAGATCACTTCACCCCAAAGCCACAGAATATACATTCTTCTCAAGTGCACATGGGACATTTTCAAAGATAGACCATATATTGAGTCACAGGCAAAGTCTCTTCAAATTCAAGAAGACAGAAATCATATCAAGCATCCTCTCAGATCACAATTGCATAAAACTGGAAATCAACTACAATAAAAGCAATCCAAAAATATCAAACACATGAAGACTAAATAGCATGCTATTAAACAATGACTTGGTTACCAGAGAGATCAAAGAAGTGAAAAACATCATGGCAAGAAAAGAAAATGAAAATACAACAATCCAAAACTTATGGGACACAATGAAAGCAGTCCTGAGAGAGAAGTTCATAGCTCTACCAGCCTACTGCAAAAAAAACAAGAAACAATGAAAACTACAACTCAAAGATTTAGAAAGAGAGCAACAAGAAAAGCCCAGTGTAAGCAGAAGAAATGAAGTAATAAAGAACAGAGCGGAGATAAACAACATAGAGACAAAAAAAAAAAAGAAAAAAAAGAAAAAGAAAAACCCAACACAATACAAAAGATAAACAAAACCAAGAGCTGATTCTTTGAAAGGATAAACAAGATTAATGAACCTCTAGCCAAGCTCACCAAGAAGCAAAGAGAGTGGATCCAAATAAACAAAATCAGAAATGCAAGAAATAGCAACACACCCCACAGAAATACAAAGGATTGTTTAAAAAAAAATACTATGAACAACTCTATTTCAACAAACTGAACAACATAGAGGAAATGGATATATTCCTAGAAAAAAATACAACATTCCAAAACTCAATCAGGAAGAATCTAAAAATCTCAATAGGCCAATAACTATAGAAAAAAATTGAAGCAGTCATCAAAAAGTTCCAGCAAAAAAAGCCTGGGGCCAGACAGCTTCACAAGGGAGTTTTACCAAACATTCAATGAAGAACTAAAATCCATCCTCCTCAGAGTAATCCAAAAAATTCAAGAGGAAGGAACACTTCCTAGCTCATTCTATGAATCTTTCATTACCCTAATACCAAAACCACAAAAAGACAATACAATGAAAGAGAATTACAGGCCAATATCCCTCATGAACACATATACTAAAATCCTCAACAAAATCCTAGCAAATCGTATCCACCAGTACATCAGAAAGATCATACACCATGACCAAGTAGGATTTATCCCAGGGATGCAAGGATGGTACAATATACACAAATCAATAAATGCGATACATCACATAAACAAATTGAGAGATAAAAACCACATAGTCATATCAATTGATGCGGAAAAAGCATTTGACAAAATCCAACAATATTTTTTTGATAAAAACTCTCAGCAATGTGGAAATAAAATGATCATACCTCAACATAATAAAAGCCATATATAACAAACCCACAGCCAACATCATATTCAAAGGGCAAAAACTAAAACCACTTCCCATTAGAATAGGAACAAGACAGGGATTCCCACTCTCATCACTCCTGTTCAACATAGTACTGGAAGTATTAGCCATTGCAATTAGATAAGAAGAAGAAATGAAAGGCATCCAAACTGGGAAAGAAGAACTAAAACTCTCCTTATTCGCAGATGACATGATATTGTACATGAAAAACCCTAGAGACTCAGTCAAAAAATTATTAGACTTAATAAATGAATTCAGGGATAAGATGGCGACTGGCAGGAAGGCAGGGAGGGAGAGAGTGTGAGAAAGCCAGGGAGCAATAGACGAGTGTGTGGATGTGTAAGGTGTGTGTGTGTATGAGCTAGGGACAGTTAGATTCTGCAGGTCTCCTGAGGGGCTGCCAAACAAGCCAGTCTTAGACAGGCTCCCAGCGCGGATACTCCTGGGCAGCCAGCTCAGGCAGGGAGATCACGCCATCTTGAGAAACAGAGCGGTTTGCAACTAGGATCCTGGCATCAGCGCCACCCAGTCTGGTCCCAGACGCAAACAAGGTCTCTACAACCACTGGGGAAAGAGACCGGAGACCACAGCTACGGACCTACAGACACCAAGAACCCAGACATCCCAGCTGCAGAGCTCTGTGAGTAACAGAATCGATCCCCCTCCCCACAGGCTTGCAGGCAGCACCAAGCTGAGGCTACAGGAATTTGGGGAACTCGGGAAAATCTGAGAAACTGTCCCCCCTCGGCACGGGGCTGTGGGAATTTAAGAGTAGGAACTAAGAAACTCTGAGAAACCGTTCCCCTCCCCACGGGGCAAAAATCTGCATCTAGAAGCACGCGATTGCGGGGACCTGTCCCCCTCCCCACGGGGCGGCTGGATCCTGCACCTACAAGCTCGCGAATGCCGGGGAATGCACCCCTTCCACAGGGGGCGGCTGGATTCTGTGTCGAGAAGCGTGAGAACACAGGGACCGGCTGCGCTCCCCACGGGGTGGCTGGATTCTGTGCCCAGAAGCGGGTGAAAGCAGGGACCTGTCCCCCTCCCCACAGGGTGGTTGGATTCAGTGCCTACAAGCACACAAACGCCAGGAACCACACCCCTTCCACAGGGGGCTGCTGGATTCCGTGCCTAGAAGTGCGGGGCAGCAGGAACCAACACTCTCTTCCTCACTTTTCTCCTTTCGTTGTCCAGTTTCACCTACCCCAGCCTGGCTTTAAACTATCCCTACTCCCTCTTCTTATCTCCTCTTAAAATTTCACCCTACTTATATATCTAAGTTCCAATCCCCTGCTCTAAGTCCATACTCATATCACTCTTCTCTTTCTTCACTATCCATATTTTTCTCTCTTATCTTCCACTTTCTTTTCTTCTCTCTCTCTCTGTCGCTAAGCTGTTGTTAGCTTGATTGCTGATT
>PVJC01016482.1:0-33698 GCA_004026665.1 Murina feae | reverse complement strand
TAGCAAGAACCTACAGCCAAAATTACTTTACCCAGCAAAGCTATCGTTCAGAATTGAGGGTCGGATAAAGACCTTCACAGACAAGAAAAAGCTAAAAGAGTTCATCACCACCCAACCAGTATTATATGAAATGCTGAAAGGTATCCTTTGAGAATAGAATAGAATCAGAGGCATAGAAAGGGAGTGGTCTGACAATTTTTGGGGGTTAAGGGTGTTGGGGATGCGTGAAGAGACTGGACAATAATTGTACACCTATGGATGAGGACAATGGGGGGGGGCAAGGTCAGAGGTTGGGGTGGGAATTGGGAGGAGGGGAGCTATGGGGGGAAAAAGAGGAACAACTGTAATAATCTGAACAATAAAAATAAATTAAAAAAAAAATGTAAAAAAAAAAAAGAAAGTAACCATGAGCAAAGAGATCTAAGTCTCCATTTACTTCTCTCGAAGTCAAAAACATCCCCAGCACAGGGCCTCCACATAGGCGCTCAGCAATTAACAATCCACCCTCCTTAAGCTCAAATGAGATCACAAAGGGAAGTAGGCTTTGAAATGGTCACACACCATATGCACAGATTCCGGTGCCGTGTTCATTTTCTGCTCCATTCACAGGCACACTTGTAAAAACATGCTTGTGCCAGGTGGTCAGCCCTTTGTCCCTGGGGGTTAGCAGGGTGTGGCCTGCAGAACTCAGACCACGAGGCATGCATCCTGGACCACAACCGCCACATGGACCTAAAAAGGCTCTGAGAAGCTGGCTCCACACGCAAATATTCCACCCATCTCTTCCCAGGCAGCCGGAAAAGGTTAAAATCACAAGGTGGGCACAGTCAAGGGAGACAGAGGGAAGAAGAGAAAACCAAACTCCAAAGAAAAATCCCTGGAGGTCCTACCTGAGGGCTGCAAAGGTCTTGAGCAAAGAGTCCCAAGTTCTGACTAGGACAGAGACATTCCACCATCATCCGGCACTAACGAGAAGTTCTCCTGCTCAGCTCCGCGTGACAGACACCGGAGAAACTTCAATCTCAAGAGATGTCCACAGTCACCCGCTGGGATGTGGGGCAGAGTGAATAGTGCAGAGAGAGCACTGCAGTGGCAGGTTCAAGCCTCACTCAGCCACTGCTCACCAAAGTGCAGGTTCAGGTTCCAGCCCCGCTGGGCCACTGCTCACCAAGGCCCCGGGCAGCTCCCACTCTCTGGGACCCACTCTCCCCAGCTGTCAAAACAAAGGGTTACAGGGACATGCTTCCAGATCGTGAGGCCTCTCTGCATCCCAAGCAACCTACAAAATCCAGACCTCAGAGGAATGTTCTCGCTTTCTCCGAAAGGACAATCCCAAGTCCCATAACTTATGGGGAAAGGAAAAGCTGGATGTGTATCTCAAAGGTGTTGCTCAGAGATCACGCTACTCTCGAGGGAAGAGGAGTTACCAGGGAGGGAAGAAAGGGGGGCACAAAGGGAGGAGGAAAATTCTGGAAGGTGTTGACCAAATAAGTGTGATCAGCTCCCATTCCTGAGAAGTTCTTTCATGTTCTCAGCAACTGCTTACTGAGAACACACCAGGGCCAGGCGCTGTCAGGGGCTAGGGTCACATCAGTGGCCAAGACCAACTCCAGCCACCAAGGCTTCTACTCTGTCTTTAGTCACTGCTGAGTCTAGCTGGCCCTTCCCTCCCCTGCAGCTTGGGTTACTAAAGGCCTGACTTGACCCATGTCCTCACTCTGGTTTTGACAGGGTAGTGGGAGAAATACCAGGCTGGGGAGGGCAGCTGCGGTCCAACTACGGCACACGCTTACACAATCTATCTTCTCATGTACGGAGTGAGGTTAAGAGAGCTACCTGGCCTGATCTATTTCCCTGAGCAGTAGCTTCTGAAAACCAAAATCCAGCTGATGCATGTGAAAGCCTTATGCAAATGAGTGATTCCTGTGTCCAAGGTCACTAGCAAGCCAATCAATTTTGAGGATCCCTTAGAGTCCTGCTGAAAATCATGTGCCACCATCCCAGCCCCAGTCTGGTCCCTGGGTGATCCAATTCCTCTTAGGCCCCTGCCAGCCAACAGGCCTGACCTCAGAGCATCTGTGAACCTGCCCAACCATACAGTGACCTTCACTAGAGAGCATACCTCCCACCCCCTCCACCCCCCTGCCCAAGGAGGTCCCACTGAGGAAGTCAACCCTACGTCCAGCTGGGCAAGGAACCAGTTCAGCATCACCCAAGCGAGAAGCGTACAAACCTAAAAATAAACACAAAGTTAAAAGCACAGTGTGGACCTCCCCATCGCAGAGAAGGCCCAGGCCTCCCTTGGCCCAGCACATCAGATTCCGCCTTTCCCACACTGCCAGTCTCCCCTGGGGAGGAAATGAGCTTAGCACGGGGAGCCCTCTGAGCCAACACCTCCTGGTTCTGGAACTTCCCAGAACATCAAAGCAACGGTGAAGGATTAAGCTTCAGGGGGAGGGGAGAGGGGCTGCCCTTTGGCCCTTCTGAATAGGTCGAAGGTTTCTCCCACCTGCCCACCAGCGTGGGTTGAAAGCCACTTACTAGCTGTGAGATGCGGGGTACTGGCCCTCCCTAAGCATCCACTTCCTCCACCCGCAGGATGGTTTCGAAGATTAAGCTTGGTGCTGGCAGAGTGGACTCAGGGACACCATCCTTAGTCAACTAAGTGGATTCTCTTCAGAGCTCCCACCCCCACAAGCCCCAGTCCTTCCACTGGACCTTGCCCATTGTGAAATATCCCCCTGAAGGGAGGCAGGGCTCCAGAAAGAAAAAAAAAAAGTTATTCAACCATTTCCTTCCCAATTTGGCTTTGACCCCCACAGTGTCATACAGGTGGCATTTGTTCTAGTCAACTGAACCCTGCTGCTAAAGACAAGAAAACGCTGCTCTTCCTGAACTCTCGACCCCCACAGTCCTCTAGCGAAGAGTGCTGGGGCTCTGCCTAGGTCTTTCAGGTCTGAGGGGAGTGATCCTGTTCTGCTGGAAAAGAAGACCTCAGCCTAACTGGGACCCTGCTTATGAATATCAGGCTAGAAGAGGAGGTTCCACCCGCAAGAGAGCTGATCGAGGACCCTTGTCTGCACCAGTACCAAGTTCCAGAAGACCTCACAGGCCAATGCCCACTCTGTGTGGGTTATTCCTTTTCATAGTAACAGAGTCACAAATAACGGGGAAATCTTTTATGAGGCCTTGAGCCTGATTCGGCGCCTAGAAAACATGGTTCTCTATGATGTGTCTTTGGGTCCCATGTTTCAGAAAGCCAAGTTCCACTCCATGTAACAGCCTCCTCCTAATCAGTCAGTCAATCAAGCTTCCTCTCTATCCTTCTCCCATCCTCCACAACTTCCCCAACACACACACATACACACTTCCAACAGACACAGAGAGTCAGAACCAGAGTCACTGACATATTCTTATAAATGTTCCAACATTCTGAACTGCTGTCCTCTGTCTCTGCATTCCCCCTGGTTCCAGTCCTCAGCTCTTTTTCACTTGGGAGAAAGGAGGACAAGAAGAAATATGCAATCATTGGTGGGACATTAATTTCTAGTAAATATGCTAACATTAGTCATGTAACTCAAAACACACTTTTCCAAACGCAAGGATAGGAAGGGGGGGAGGAGGGAAGGGGGGGGGAGAGAGAGAGAGAGAGAGAGAAAGAGAGAGAGAGAGAGAGAGAGAGAGAGAGAGAGAGAGAGTGAGTCGCTTTCCATGCCACAGAGAAGCACCAGAAAACCTTTACCTGGATTGCCCCAAAATGAAAAGGCCTATTGGTTCGAACATTAGAAAAATACACCACGTGCTGACTCCAGTGTACCAACAATTCAGGACACAGAGTGTCCTATTCATGAGGAAAACATAAGAGAGATGTTTTCTTTGACTATTCAGAGCCTCAGTCATGTCCTACTGGGCAAATAAAATTCATATGACCAAGGAGACACTGAAGAGACCCCTTTTACGTAACTCCCTGCTCTGCGACGTGCCATCCTGCAGCCCTGTGTCCCTCACAAAGGTGAACTCAGTCCAATAAATAGTAGATTCTGAATTATCCAAAGAAACAGTATCTTTATTGATTCAATAAACAAGTCCAACGTGGCATTCACATCAATGCAAAGTACTTGAGAAAGAAACACCATTCTCTCCCTACCCACCCCCAATCCCACTCAGGAGTCTGGCAATCAATCAAGGCCCAACTACCTAACATTCTGTTTGAAATGTTATCACAATATTTCCCTGAGTCTCAGTAATAGTGATGCCTTTCAGCTTTAAATCCAGAAAGTACCTTGAGGTGCTCAGAAACCCTCGTTCATTCTGGAGCCAAGACTCCTCACCTGAGAAACAAAGAAACAGAGCCCTAGAGTCTTCCTTCTGGTGATGGAGTCAGTAACAACACTAGCATGGAACACGGGAGTCCTAGGAGAATGACAATGAATTATAGACAGCGCACGGAATGCACATAGTAGGCATCTGATAAATGGCAGCATGTATTATCGTAATTCTGCAAACCTAGGAATGCCCGAGGAACAAGAAATGCTCGGATTTCTACCGCCCTACTTTTTCACAGGAATTAAACACGTGACTAATCCTTCATGCCACAGTCACTGAGCTCCTCCTGTGTGCCAGGCACTAAGCTGGGAGGCAAACATGAAGACAAGATGTGAACGGTCTAGTTGAGGCAGACACAGAGAAACAAAACACTGAGCTGAATGATGCAACAGCAGAAGGGATCTGTGATGGATTTGACTGGGCATACACAGATTTCCAGAAGCAGCCAACAGGAATTAGCCAGGTGCAGGTGAAGCATGCCCTGCACAGAGGGTGCAGCCACCCAGAAGAGAGAGAGAAAACCACACACATGCAGGCACAGGAGCTCGCCGTGGTTGGAGCAAACAAAAGTGAAGGACATAAGAGGCTGGAAAGTGAACAGCCAAGGTCCAACCCCCTGACGCCTCCGGGAGACCAAGGAAGGATTTCCAGCAGTGGAATGACGCGATCGGATCTGCATTTTGGAAACATGTCTCCGGTTGATGGTAGCGGTATGGGAAATAAATGTGTGGCTAATCACTGTGTTGTAAGATTACATGTCAACTGCACCTGAAAAGTACATTTTAATTAATTTGTGGAGGCTGAGAAAAACAAACATATGGGATCACTGTCAAAGTTGTGTATATAAAGAGACTATCCACATATTGGCTCTGAGGGAAGAATGTCTTTTATTTCCCGAAAATATTTACATCTCACTAGGTGTGCACACATGTGCACACACAGCCTCTTGGGGGCTTTCGAGATAGAGTGCCTGGTGCTGTGCTGTTTAGCAAAGCCTGTGCTCTCTGGAAACTTCTGTAAGAAGCAATGCCTACCTGCAGTTTGTCTCCAAAGAAAAGAAATCTGAGACTCAGAGCTTGGGAAGGCTCAGGGACAGGATGTCTCCGTGATACTGAGAAAGGGAAAACGGCAGGCCGAGGAAAACGCGTTCACCATTAATGTCAAACTTGACGCCGGGAGCCCTTCGGCCTCAATAAAGTTTCGACAACATGAGAGGTGAGAGAAAAATAAAAATTGAGAGAACTTGTACAGTGGGTACATTAGCCACATTTAAATCCACCAATAGCATGCCCAGGAGAAACAAATAAATGGTGTTAAAAGCTGTTATTCAGAAAGAGAAAGAGGGCAGGAAAGGGAGAGAGGTTTCCAGGATCAATTCAACAAATCATTAAGACACACACCACCACCACCACCACCACCACCACCACCACACCACACCACACCACACCACACCACACCACACCACACCACACCACGGTATTTGTTGCATCTGGCGAAGGCAATGCAGTTCTGTGGTGGAGTGCCTTTGGCATCAGAGCTGAGTTTATTTGCCAACACTGCCAGTGACATGGTTCTATATGACCTCACTTGGGCCGGCTTTTTAACCTCACTGGGCCACAGTTTTTTTCACTGTCTGAACAACAAAACCTAATTCACTGGGTAGATGTGAGGATTAGAGATAATGTACATAAAGCAGTCAGCACATAGTAAGTGCTCACAAGAGTGAAGGCTATTTTATAGATGAAACCTTCATGTAACTGATCAGACAACACAGAAGCAAAGCTGTCCGGATGCTGAATGGGGGGAAAGGCGGATTCTTTGTCTCACGCAGTGCACTGTGTTTCAGGTCAGCACAGAAATTGCCGTGGGACATCTCCACCATCAAGGCTGTGGTCAGGCCCTCCCTCCACTGAAGTATTAACTGAGGCGATGCACATTCCTTCACAAAGCATTTACTGGGCACTTACAGTACTACGTGCACAGCAAAAGGGCAGCCCGCATGTACTGCAATGACAGGAAGACCTGTCTGTCTTCAGATGAGTTAAGCATAAGGCAAGTACACAGATGACTGTCTTACCGGCTGGGACACCGTGCCATACAGAATGTTCAGACAGCAGCTGTAAGGGTACAGGAGGCCAAGAGGCCAATTTTCCAGCCTTACGTGTAAGGATAAAGAATCTGAACTGAGCCTTGCAAAAGGGTTGGAATTTAGCCACATGGAGATAAGGAGGAGGGCACTCCAGGCAGAGACAATGCTAATGTGGACCCACAGAGGCCAAAAAGAACAGGAAATGAAAGGGGGACAGCAGGTACGGGGACCATCACATAAGGCTTGAAAGCTAGGAATCGGACTTTCATCCTTAGCTCAGCTTCGCTGCACATGCTGCTTAGTCCGCAGGCTATCGACAGGCGTCCTTAGGGACACACTGGCTTCCACAGGCCACACAGACTTCCTGGCCCCAGTTTATGTCTGAGCCCTCAGGAGCGGGAAGGGCCTCGGGAGTCTCCTCAGAAGGGAGCTTTCCTCCAGCGTGTTTGACCGAACGGCCCTTTCCCTCTCCGATTCCCTCCTGGTTCTGAGAGCAAGCACAGTTTGAAAAAGACTGCTGTGTCCAGCCCTGCCAGGTGGCTCAGTTGGTTGGGGTGTTGTCCTGTACACCAAAAGGTTGTGGGTTCGATCCCTGGTCACGATCTCTCTCTCTCTCTTCTCCCCTCTCTCTAAAATCAATAAAAACATACCTTCTGATGAGTAAAAAAAAAAAAAAAACAAAAAACACTGCTGCATCCATCAGTGCTCTGCCTCAGACCCTAGTGTAAATATAGGAAATACCTGATTACACTCACCCCAACTGATAACTGGTATTTCCAAACAGGAGCCATGAGGCACTTGGCAAGAGGTCTGAGGTGGGCAGATTAAAGTACTACATTCAGTGTGGTCTCCAAACTACATTTTACTCCCTCAAATGCCATTTTATAACCATGTGGCATTCTTTCACATGCCACATTTTCATGTGCGTGACAACCTGTGTCTCGTGACAACCTGTGTCTCGTGACAACCTGTGCAAAGGAGATGACACTATGAGGAGAGTCGGCTCACGGGTGCTGTTCCAGAGAACAGTTCACGCGTCAAATTTTAAAAAGGAGAGATGACAAGAAGAAAATTTTTCTCCTCCTGGCCCACCCGGTGAGAAGCCATTCGCCAGGGAGAGTGGTGCCTGGTTCTCTGGGCGGCTCTGGGTTCTGGCAGCTGAAAGGTAGGGGAACCAGAAGGAACACTGGCCTGGAAGGCAGACAGTGTAAGTCTGAGTGTGAGACCTTTCTCTGCTTTTAAGCGCACGCTCTCAGGAAACGTCGCTAAGGCTGTGTCCGAGGTGAACTGCCAATATGATGTGACATGCAAAAGGGGAAAAAAGGCAAGACTCCACAAAAACCTCCAAAAGTGGTGGCTAAATAAGTGATGATACGGATATATGATACACGATGAGGCCGCCACTAAAAACCACATTTCAAAGATTTTTTTTTTTTAAATAATAATTCTGCTCGCAGCCCATGTAACAGTAAAGAGGAGGTCATGTGACTTTAGACCCAATACCAGTGACAAGAAATTTACAGACAAAAGAAATGAGCGAAAGGAATGCAGGAAGTTTACAATCAGGAATGACTCGAAAAAGAGCTGAGCCCTGCCATTAAAAGGAGGCAGCGAAGGCAATGGCCCGAAACCGGAGAGGGCCTGCCTGGGCCCTCAGACTGATTCCCTTGGAGGCTGTGTCAGGAATGCCAAGAAGGGGCAGGACACAGATAGACTTTTCTATCTGCCTCAGCGAGATGTAGGTCAGTGTGTCATTTCTTCAAAGAGGTGAGTCAGGATCAGAGCCGCCGATGCACTCAAAGGCAGGAGAGACAAGAGCTAAATTAAAGAGGCCTCTCTGGAGTGCGGCGATCCCCTAACTCTTCAATCTCCATGCTATTTTTTCCCCCAGCTATTGACTAAGAAGAATGCACTATTAAATAGAGCATTTCTCCCCCTCTCCCGCGGCCCTATAAATCAATCCTGTGTTTCCCAACACCAAAAGGGATAGTAACTCATACAGAGCAAAATGCCAGTACGTACAAATTTAGAACATGGGTTAAACAATACTCTGATCAAACCCCCTGCCAAACCCTGGAGAGACAGAGGGGAAGAAAGCAAGTGCCCTGCCCTCCCTACAACTTAATTCTGTGCTCTAATTCAGAGCGGTATAATTAACCCTGCGCTTCACTGCTAACACTGAACTTTTTCAGCCTGATGAGAATATCATTTAGTATCCTGCAATCGCCAATAATAGCAATATGACACAATGGCACCCATTGAGGCTCTCATCGGGGCACAGCCATTTACATAGAACATGTTCTGTGACTCTGTAATACAACGCCACAAAGGCTCAATTGAGACACAAGTCTCCCTTTCCCATAAACTAAAAAAGAAAAGGGAGAAAAAAGGAAAGAAAGAAACCACAATTTCCTTTACAGGACAGCACAGATGGTCTCCGCCCTTCCCGCGGGCTCACCAGGCCCAGGCACTTCACTGGAGGCCAACGGTCCTGATGCTGACCAGAAACCAGACGCTTGCGCTCCGCCATGTGTACACACGGGCCTGATCTCTCCACACAGGAAAAGGAGATCTGTGAATTAGGAAATGCTCTAGGAAAGCCCAGGCTTAATTAAATGGAGTACGGGATGTGGAGGGGCATGGCCGGATTACCAGCTTTCACAGCCAGCTCCAAACGAGCGGCCTCCTCTCAGATTCAGGCCTGGAGAAACATGGGTCATCGGCCCATCCTGTGGCCATCCGGTGCCATGGACCACAAAGTGAATCTGGAAGGAGGTAACAAGGTACCAGGAGACACCAGGCCAGGAGAGAGCCTTGCAGCACGGTCACTGAGCTGAGAAAACTGCAGGACTGGGAAGCCAGATAGACCAGGGTTTGAATCCTGCCTCCATTCCTTAGCCTCAGACTTGGAGCAGTGACTACGCTGATTCATTTCTTCTTCCTCTGAAAAAATAGGCTTTGAACACCATGCAGGGTTGGAGATTCTCACTCATGCATGGGAAATACACAACACGGTGCACAGCCTGTAAAGAGCAACAACTATTGGTATGGCCATTGTTACTACTCTTTTTTTTTTGTTTTAATCTAACAGCTGTCTTGCTGGCTCACAGAATATCTGCTTGGTGCACCGGAGTTTCACATTGTCTGTGGCTATTGTCGAGGTTTCTGAGAAAAGAGGTGGTCAACTGTGATGAACATTGTAACACATGTAGAGAAGTGTTTAAGAATACATGTAATAAATATGTTTTTGCAAGTGCAAATAATCGATCATACACACATGCACGCACGCACACGCGTGTATGCAGACACAGCCTCTTGCTCAGAGCCTTTGTTTTGATGATAGACATAGATAGTGGTGCCTTTCTTGTTGTTGTTTTTTTAATCCTCACCCGAGGATATTTTCCCATTGATTTTTAGAGAGTGGAAGAGAGAAGGAAAGACGGAGAAATGTTGATACGAGAGAAACACATCAGTTATTTGATTCCTGCACGCATCCTGACCATGGCCCGGGCCGGGGAGGAGCCTGCAACCGAGGCACGCGTGCCCTTGACTGGAATCGAACCTGGGACCCGTAGGTCCACAGGCAAACACTCTATCCACTGATCTAAACCAGCTAGGGTGGTGGCCACTGTTATTATTCTTTACTGAAAATCTGTGGGAAAACCAATAGGCCTTAAGAACCTGGACCCTGGAGCCACACCTCCCAGTTCAAATCCTAGCTCTACCACTTGCTAGTTGGGTGACCTTGTTTAACGTCTGTGCCTAGTTCCTCAACTATGAAATGGACAAAATAACATTTCACTCCTCCAAAAGCTGCTATGAGGATTCAATAAGCTAATATGCGCAAAGCATTTCTGCGGGAGCCCCTTACACATCCTGCGTGGTTCAGGGTTCCCGTTCAGGTTCGAGTTCTGGAGGAGGCCGCACGCAAAATGAAGAGAGAGAGACTAGAAGAAAATTAATTTAGAATAATGGGGACCAGGCGTGGCATCTTTACCTCTAGTGGGTAAGATTGCCCCCCACACAGGTCTTGCTTAAAGCTTTTATTAAGGCAAAGGGGAAAACAATCACATCCTTAACCTAAGGGCATGAAACTGCAATAACAAAGAGGCAACAAGAATTTACATATCAGTAACAGAGGTGGAGGGCTGCTTTAACTATCAAAGTCTCCATCTAAACGATGGGTGAAGAGCTCCCCCACTATTCAGGGGAGTTAAGGTCGACCAGCCTTCAGGCACATTTCTCTGCTAAGTGACAATGACTGGTCTCCGGCACATTTCTACAGCATACACATGCACACACACACCAGGCACTATTCTAACAATTTGTTATGTAAATAAAAGCAAGAAGAATCAATATTTGGAGAACAGGGGTGTCTTTTAAAGCAACAGTGGAAGCAGCTACTAATATCTGTACCATGTTTTCATATCCACTATGTTACTTCAGCCTTTCACTGAAACCCAAGGAAAACAATCCTATGACATAAAACTGAGACCTAAACTCTAAGCAAGGCCTGAGAATCTTCCTTTCTTAAAGGTTTCATTTAAGAAAGAAAGAAGAAAAAGAAAAGAAAGCTCTGGTTCATGGGAAGCTCCAAATGAATGGCCGTTTGTTCTTTTGCTAGCTCAAGCCTTTGCCTGACAGCCAAGCTCTTCCCACCAGAGCACATGTCATGGAGGGGATGGCCTGCAGCAAGGTCCACGCTGACACCCAGCACTGGGGCGGGATGGGCTGAAGAAGAGCAAAAGGGAGAAATGGGCCAGGTTGATAGGTTGCTTTCTGACCAAACACAAAGGGCTGCCCTCCATGACTATTCACAGCATCAGCACCTTGGAGTTCAAGAAGTCCTCCCCAGTCCTTGCTGCTCTCGTGCCCCAAGTTGCCTTGGGGAGAAGCCTTTTAGTAAGCGAAGCATTTATTGAATAGTCAGCTGGCCAGTACAGGTCAAATGGGCTGTATCTGTGCACCACCCCACCAGGGTCACCATCAGTGGTCCTGCACACCACACAGCAATCAAGGCCAGATCTCACCCACAGAATCACCTGTGACTACCTTCTTATCCACCTCTATTTTCTCTTCATTCTGAGGGATTTCCACACCGGTAACTTGTCTTTGGTCACTCTGCCGAGATGCAATCCAAGGCCAACGAGGCAGGCAGGCAGGCACTTGTATCTCTTAAACAGCTGCCAAGACAGGAATGTGCACCACCCGGCCAGTACCACCCATCTAACTAGCATGGTGGTGATCGCATCCAGTCCCATGGGTGCATGTAGCTGACGCCTCTCAAATTTATCCTTCCAGCTTCAATGTCTTCTCTGAACTCCATGCTCCTGTTTCAACTGTCTGCTCAATTATCTCCACAGAGATGTCTAATAAGCCTCACAAGCTACAAAGTCCAAAAGCCTCTTTTTGCCCCCAGTTCATTCCGCTCCCTTCCCAGCTGCCTCCTTGCTACTCCACACGCAAGCCCATCTGTCCTATCTCAGAGCATCTGCACTTGCCATCCCTACGCAGGCTTTCCCTGTGCAACATCACCCTGTACCCCCTTATCCCATTTCACTTCTTTCACATCCCTCAAGTCTACCTGTCTTTTCACCAGATTTAAGCTAAGCTCCATAAAAAAGGGAACTTGATCTATCTGTTTGGGTTACGTGAATATCCCCAGCACATAACAGTGTTTGACACAGAGTAGATCTTGAATAAATCATTATGTGCTGAGTGAATCCATTAATTGGTTCATCAGTTAGAGGCCCAAGAAGACAAAGACAGGGTCAACAACAAAATCACATCCGGGGTCAAGCTGCAAAGAAACTTAAGAAGCACTTGAAGCCCCACCAAGGAGTCTCCCAGAGAGGCTGGGCTGTCCCAGTTAACCAGGGATTCTCAGCTTCTCTTTTCTCCCTTCCCCTCTGTATTTCATTTCATAATGTTTTGAAACTGATGGCACATGAAAGTCCAGAGCTGAGGGATGAGAATATCACCGAAAAAGGAACCAGGCCAGGAGGAACATCAGGCAGGAGGCAGGAAGAGCTGCCAGGAACTGAGCCACGCTCTGCGTCTGGCTTGATCTGGCCAGTGGGACGCAGCTGCAGCAGCGGGTCACTTACCAAGCCCTGACAGAGAACTGGGCACCTGGCTGAATGCTCATCCTCATGATAACCCTATGATACAGTCACAGGGACACTGCTTCTCAACCGGGGGTTAGATTCTAATGTCAGCCAGGGCAGGATTGGGCATAAGTATAAAACCCTTGAAACATGCCCGTGTAGGCACCGTCCCCTTGAGCTGCAGCACTGGCATCTAGGAGCCACACTGTACATCTTTACTCCTGGAACCACCGTCCCATGGCAGGGAACCACACTATGAGAGGCACCAGGACACCAACAGGGAAGATCAGATGCCTGGTTCCAATCCTGCATTCCCTCCAAGCCAAATCTGTATATACAGTGGTAGGGAGCGCCGCCAGAGTCCAGCCCGCCCCATCAGCATGTTGAGCCAGACTCAGGCTGGACCTGACCCTGCCTTTCTTGACCCCATGGAACCTTCCACATGATGGGAGCCTCCCACATGCCTGCTGGAAGCGTTTCGGCCAAGCAGGGTATTAATCATTGGCATCATGCTTTACAGTGCACTAGGGGCTTCTGCAGGCTCAAGTCAGCCCGGGAAAGTGGTGCTGCTCCCCATCTTACTGGTGTGAAAAGCTCAGAGAGATAAGAGCCTTGGCCAAGTCCCAGAGGAGGACCAGGTCTTCTGACACCAGGGTACAACTCAACACAATTTACCTTGTGCCTCTGTGTTAGTTTACCTTGCATACCCCCACTTTTACATTGTCTGCATCCTCATTTCACCACTCATAAAAAGAAGCATCAGATTAGGACTCTGTGCACCAAGACTCTAATAGACGGTGGTCACTGTGCAAAACAATTAGGTGGTTCTTTGGTTAGGGGGGAGCAGAGGAGTAGGAAGGAGGTCAGTTCTTTGGTTAGAGGCGAGCAGAGGAGTAGGAAGGAGGTCAGTTTACAAACGTCTGCAGTCTACTGAAGTCCTTGAAAACACTGCTTGCTGCCCATATCTATAACATCCAGTCTCCTCTTTCTCCTTAGTACAAACCCTTAGTTTTAATTTTATATATCGCACCAGCACTCAGGCTACATTTCCCAGCCTCCCTTGCAGCTAGGTGCATGCTTGTGACTAAGTTAAGATCCTTGAGACATAAGCAGAAGTGTTCCCTGAAACTTCCAGCAAAGAGCTTAAAGAGAGCTGATTCAGCAGAGAAGTGCCTTGTTTGGGGCCTTGTCTTTCTTGCTTCTGCCAGCACACAGCCCAGATATGAGAGCTGGAGTTCCAGGAACACCCAAGGCTGTAAGGTGACCTAGAGGGTGGAAGCTAATGTCCCAGATGATACCTGGGGCTCTAAGAGCCTTGCCCTGCTACCTCTAAAGTGAAAAATAAAACTTTACATCACTTAAACCTCCATTAAATTATTCTTAATCTGAGGCTTTTTTTGGGGTGTGTGTGTGTGTGTGTGTGTGTGTGTGTGTTATACAGCTAAGGCTAATCCCAACTAACAAACCCAAAGCAAAAATAGAATCCTAATAGAACCCTATTCCCATCGCTTATTCTCAACCAGCTCTGTTGAGAAAGCAAAACATCTGTTCAGATAAAAATCGAACATTCCTACAAATTAATATGTTTTACATTTGAATGTCCAGAACTTCTTAAACTACCATTTCTATCACTGGCTCCAAAGAACATGCATTCAAGATTCCATGTCCTTTTCTAATTAAGAGAAAAATTTCCTCCCATCTGACTGGGAGGCACTCCTCAGGTCAGCATGCATCCAGGGAATGAGAGAGTGCGGAAAGCAATTTTAAGTCCCCACGTGGGAGGAAAAAGGGCAGAACAAAACTTCAAGATGAAAATATTACTGCCCATCTTTAATATTTTTTAAATCCTCACCCAAGGATATGTTTTTATTGATTTTAGTGAGAGAGGGAAAGAGAGAGGAAAAGAGAGAAAAACATTGATATGAGAGAGAAACTCGATCTGCTGCCTCCTGCACGCCCCCTATTAGGGATCAAACCCACAACCCAGACATGTGCCCTGACCCAGAATCAAATCGGTGACCTTTTGGTGCACGAGACAACACTCATCCAAGTGAGCCACACTGGTCAGGGCAAAAAGGGCTCTTTTAAAAAGTCTTTCATCTAAATCATCCCAATGTAAGTTCTGCATTGAGTCACTGTGTACTTTGTTTGATGAGGAACAGGGAGTGATGGGGGGGTTCATGAACCTGTAACGATGACCGCCTGACCTAACAAAACAGAGGCATGGGATATCAGTGCCCCAAAGGACCTATCAACTGCTTAAACCAAGTGAGGAAATAAACTCAGGGACTAAGAATTATTTTTTGCTCAAAGTCACCCAGCCGATCTAGCCCTAGAATCCAATTCTCCACATGCCAGAACCAGAGTTCTCCCTACAACACAACACAGTGGTTCTGCTCACTCTCCTGGGAGGTGGGTCTCCACTGCTCACAAGCCCTAGGCTCTTGCCACCTCAGGCTCTAGAATGTGAGCAGAAGAAAGGACAGCTGGCTGGGAAAAGGACGGACTCGGGTCTGTTTTGTTCTGTCCCTGTCTACAGCTTTTTTCAAGTGTCAAAGACAGACCTTAAATCCTAGTATTCAAATCAGGCCTACATGGGGCTCCCCACCACATGGAAGAAGACAGGCAGGACAGCACTGAGTACTGCCTACACTGAAGAGGAGTTAGATCTAGCCTGGCCTGCTCCCGCACTTGCTCTGTGCTAGCCATCTTCCCCCTTGCCTGTGCTCCCCGTAGATCCTGAGCAGCTTCCTCTAGGGGATCAGTTCTCCAAAACCCAACATGAAGTGCCAAACTCGGTAAAACCCTTGTTGACGATTACCCTGAGCCAACACTGAGAGGACAGAGTGATGAGTAAGCCTTGAACACTTCCACAATGACCTTATCATCTACTATGGAAGACAAACCTCAAAACAACTGTGACCCAAGAACTGTGGTGGAGCCCTAACCGGTTTGGCTCAGTGGATAGAGCGTCGGCCTGCACACTGAAGGGTCCCAGGTTCGATTCCGGTCAAGGGCATGTACCTTGGTTGTGGGCATATCCCCAGTGTGTGTGTGGGGTGGGGGGGGGGGGGGGGGGGGGGGGGGGGGGGGGGGAGGGTGTGGGAGGCAGCTGATCGATGTTTCTCTCTCATCGATGTTTCTAGCTCTCTATCCCTCTCCCTTCCTCTCTGTAAAAAATCAATAAAATATATTTTTTTTAAAAAAAGAACTATAGTGGAGGTAGTGGGAAAGTGCAATGGTGGTTAAGAGAAAGATGCTATGTATTCCACATTTACAGAGTCAGAGAGAAGGCAGCTCCAGGGAGAACAGGCCTTTTGAGCAGAGCCTTTGAAGAATGGGTGGAGAGCAGGATTCCCATACACTCTAGGGAAGAACATTCCAGAAAGGTGAACAGCATGAAGGAGGAGGAGACCCTGGGTATGTCTCAGGAGCCCCAGGCAGCCTGACGCCTCTGCAGCCTGGGAAGTCTGAGGGACTTGGGGGAGGTGAGAGTGGAGTGGTAAGTTGAGGCCACACATTAAAGGGGAGGTACCGTTTATAGCATATCCAGTGAAAACGACATGGAAGGTCTTGAATGCCAGACTGGAAAATCTGAACTTGTGCTATGGGGAGCCATGAAGGCATGGGGGAGGGAAGGAGACAAGGAACAGAAGGCTTTCCGGTGGGCAAAGACCTTGGCCTTCATCATCATGCCCCCTGGATGCCAACTTCTGGCATGTGTTTGGCCTGCTCTGCATGTCATGTTTCTTTCCACACAATCCCGGTATCTGACCATCTGGATGGTGACGAACACCCACCTAACCTGACCCTACGGCATGTGTGTGTCCCCTGGTAGCCTCGTTCGCCAGCTCGCCTCCCTCTCAGAGGCCAGCAGACATGATTTGGAGGTTGAGTTGGTTGCCAGCATTTAAAAATGTAGAGACATTGGCATAGGAAAATCTGGATTTTTCTAGGACTCCACTTGTACACATCAGCGAAGCAGTTGCCTCCTTTAGGCAGAGCACACAACCTCCAGTTTCCCAAACTACCATCTCTTTTTAAGCTCCAAAGCTGAAAATAAACATCCAGTATCCGCTTATCTTTCACCAGGCCACCTCCCACAGCCCCAAAGGCCTCTGAGTTGGCACCAACCCACCACATTTAACAACCTAGACTTGTGGACCTACTAGATTCCTGAGCCTTGCCATCCAGGTACACGCAGACCCCACAGGCCACCCAAAAGACCCAACACCTCACTCTTTCAAATATACTCTTGGGCTCTGGCAGATGGCACTGCTGAAAGAAATCAGAAGGCTCCTCCAGAGAATTAGACAAGCTTAAAAGAAATTTAATATACCCGGACTTCCCTTCAATGGCCAACTCAGTTCCTCCTGATTACCCACTGTGTGTCGGGTCCTCTAAGCAGGACTCAAGAAACACAGCTTAGTAAGATGGGATCCCTGCCTCTGCCAGGTCTGGCAGACCTGGAAACACTGCCGGTAACCCTGGTGTAGATGCCACTCAGAATGAATGAAATAACAGCACAGCTCATGCGTGAAACCTAGCAATCCGCATCCATGCTATGACCAAATGTTCACACTCCCTCGCCAGCAAATAAGGCAGCAGGCAGTGTATCAGAACAGGATGGATGAACGGTCCCCAGCACTTAATTCCCTTCAGCATCAGCTGTTTGTGACTCATGCGAGAAAATTTACTCCGAGGCTTTGATCTTAAGAGACAAAGTGAGAGAAAGAAAAGGTTGGTCATGATAGAAAAATAGAAAAGGAATGTTAAGTGTAGTTCCTGTCTTCAATGAGAAGATACTAAAGTAGGGGATTAAGACGTGGAACCTCAGAGGTGAATGACGGCGCTAACTCAGGTGTGAAGGGGATATGAACATGGAGCTGGGGCAGGTGAGGGACCTGCTGGATGAGGTAGGCAAGAGCTGGGTTTTGAATTTTTTTTTGAACCAAGGAGGTGGTCTAGGAATGCACAAATAATCAAAATTCTGTCTTAACCAATCATCAGGCCCTCCCTGGTTGGGGGGGGGGGGGCGGATAAAAAGGATGTGAATCTAATGAACCTACAGTTGAGAAAATGGAAGGAAATATTAAATCCCACTTCAGTAAGAGTGAAGTTCAAAATGCCAGGAAAAACTGATTCAGAAAGCCACAGATTCAGCCTGTGAGTGGGTTTTCCACTCGGCAAGGCAGCTCCTGATCGCTAAGTGATGATACAAAGGGATGAGTGGGCATGTGTATCAGGGGAACTCCTGATCATTAGAATGGAAGAGAAAGAAAGAAAGGAGAGAGGTGGAAGCAGGAGTGTTACCTATCGGCAGGCCCCTCCGGTTTAAAATCTAACAACGGCAACAACTGTGTTGTTCAAGTTGAGGCAAGCTCCGCAAGAGCAATGAAGCTCTCCCTCACCAGTGCTGCACAGTGGATAGAGCGTCAGCCTGTGGACTGGAGGGTCCTGGGTTTGATACCCGTCAAGGGCAGATGCCTGAGTTGTGGGCTCAGAAGGTAGCCAATCAATGATTTTCTCTAAACATTGATGTTTCAATCTCTCTCTCTCTCTCTCTCTCTTTCTCTGAAATCAATAAAAATATTTTTTTAAAAGAACTATGAAGCTACAAAAAGATTGAATTTCTATGCTTTGCACAATCACTTTCACTCAGTTTTTCTTACTCTGAATCTCTCCTCCAAACTTCGGTCACCTTGTAACACTCAGCCATTTGTACCTTCCCAACAAGTAAATCAGCCCATGACACTTCCCCCACTGCTCTTCCCACTATCTTCCCACTATATTTAGTCCCATGTGACCTCAGGCCTTCAAAGCCCTCTCCCAAACCCCATTACACCTACCAGGCCCATCCCACCAACTGCCCCTCGGCTCACCCACTCTTCCCCGGGGTCTTTGGGTTCAGCCACACTTGACACTTCCATCTTTGCTTATTTCACACACACACTCACACACACACACACACACACACACACTCACCAAAGAATCCTTTCTTCCCTCTAAACCAAATACCTATAAGTGAAATGAACCCAAGAAGCTCTGGCTGAAGCAAAGACTAAGGTCTAGAAGACTGTCACTGTCTTGAAGTCACCTCCCAGCCTACCCCTCGCTGCAGAGTCCCCAAAAAGCACCATTCAAGTCAAATCTCTTCACTTGGCAGGTGTGAACCAGAACGCCAGACAGCAAAAATGCCTGGTCCAAGGACTCACCAGACCAGTGCCCTTTTCACCACCCCTCTGCACCTCAATCAGCTCACACAACCAACACGCACACAGACCCTAACCACGTGCCCAGCCTTTCTCCAGCCCTCCAACCCCTACAACGATCTCATGAAGAAGGTTCTTTTATTCTCATTTTACAGAGTAAGAAACTGAGGCATAGAGAGATTAAGGAACCTCACCAAGATCACACAGCTGGCAAGTAGCAGAGCAGGGCGTTGAGCCCATGGCTCTTAAGCAGTTTGCCAGAAGGAATCACTTGTGGCCTTTAGGCAGAAAAGGAAATACTATACGCCCAGAGTTTCCCTTCAAAAGCAAAACAAGATCCATAAAAATAACAATAAAAACGGTTTAAACCAACAACACTGGAGATTGTAGCGAAAGGCTCAGTGTGCTAGCAGAGCATGAAAGCATCTTTGTCAGCTTTTTTTCATGGTGTTACATGCTTGGGGGGTGTAGCGGTGCAATGCATGTTAATCTACACAGTGGCCCAAATCTTTCGACCAGTTCCCAATGCACTTCTCAGCACATACCTATGTTGGCTTTGTTCCCACCCCTGCTGCCCAAACCCTGGGGCTCCCACAATGATTAAACTCAAAATGGCCCACATACAAAATTCCTGATACTATTCAGGGCTGTGGCCAGCCCACCCTCCTACCACAGAGGAGTAAAACCTTCTGCCCTTTCCTTTAAAAAAAAAAAAGAAAGTATTTTCAGTGGCCAGCCTGCTTTTGAGGATCTTTCTGTTCCTATCTGGGGATTTTTCTCCCCAACTCTGGCAAGTGCCCCCTCAAAATAAAGTCAGGGAATCAGAGGTGAACTGTCCAAACCCCTTGCTGTTCCATCCACCTGTTGGTGGCTCATGCTCAGGTCCACACCAGAGAGGGGCAGGAAGAAGAGCAGGGGCGTCCAGCACTGAGACCCAACTCAGTCAACAGCACTTCCTGAAGCTCCAAGCTGTTTGAAAACCTCCGCCTCCTCAGTTGCTGACCCACCTCAGGCACCTCAGCTGTGGTGGCTGCATTCACAGAGTGCTCACTGTATACAGAATGTACCACGCTCAGTAACAGGACCTCCAAACATAAGCTTAATCGGGACAGGTGTGCACAGATGCTCAGGACCCAGGGAACTCCAAATGTCCTAAGAAAAAAAGGGGGGTCACCCCAAACAAGGGGTTGGGAGAGTCATTCCCACAGCAGCAAAGAACAAAGAGCACCCCACTTTCCATGCCAAGACCCTCCATCATCACCACCAAAAATTAGGGTAATTCATGCCACCAGCGGAAGTGACTGACTCAAATGGGTTCTGGCATGTGCCTACCACTTAATTGTCACCAAATAAGACACAGGATGGAGACCTCTGCACAAAGCAATATTTATTGTCTTTGGATCACACTGGCTAAAACGTCCTGAAATTTCTCAAGACTCAGCCGTGTAAAACAAAAAAACTCCATTGTAAACCACAATCTCACCAGGATCTCGGGACCTGCCCGCACTTAGTATTTTCATTTTCGTATAAATGTTGGAACAGTACACAAACAGGGCGATTGCAGATTCGTGCCACTCTGATGCCTGCGTACCAAAACCCAGCTATTTATGCCCCTGTATTCTACTTCTTATCTCAAATACACAGTTGCTTTTCCTTTAACGAAAATATTCCTTTTTGAAACAATATGTGATGCAAAGCAAACAGAACAGGGCACCATGACAAATTCTTTCAGCAAAATTTATGGTCCCTCCTCTGTCACCACACATTACCACCACCCAGGTCTACAGCTGTGTCTGCAACCGAGGCTACAAATTATCAAGAACTGTATTCATCTCTCAATGTGCGGAATGGCAGGGTATGCTCGGGTGCTGATTTTTAAAAGCAAATCACAACCTTTCTCAGATAATTTATTAGGAATGAAAAGCTGACAGCATTTAATACCATAGGGGATGGGAGGGCTAATTGTTCCTACGTCTCAGGGATAGATGCCTTAGGAAAGGTGACATACTGTTGGCACCCTGGCAAACGTCCATGACATTTTTCCCCCTTCATGTGGATCAGCATATTGTACTTTCTAGACTTGGACAAATGAGTTTGCTGAAGAGTCAACACAGGGAGTATAGCCCCTTCCTGAAGCTTCCTCAGTCCACACAACCCAATTAACTCCTCTCAGGCTCAGAGAAAGGAGCTGGGTTGGGTTGGGTTGGGTTGGGTTTGGTGTGGTCCCGTCTGGTTTGGTTCGGTTCAGTTCGGGGGTGTGGAACTCCAGGCAGGTGAAGTGAGATGTCTGAGTCAGGGCAGCCTTGGCGGGTGCATCTGCCCAGTGGGGTCAGGTGGAAGAGAGTGAGCCAGGAAGGATGGTTCCTTTCCACTCACAGTCCTTCTCGGTTGCTCTCATAAAGGCCACGTGCCCGCCTGCCCCCTGCCCCCTCCACTTTCCTAAGACAGAACTGGCAGCCTCACCTCACGCACCCCAGCCTTTCCACCCCAACTGAGAGGGGCCACCCCGATTCTCCCTCTACAGCTGCCGGCCACCATTTGCATAAATGACAACTGTGGTCAATTTGTACCTGGGAGAGAACAACACAGGAAATGAAAAAGCTGTCACTCAGATCCAAAGCTCATCCAGTCTCACCCCCTTCAGAAGGGGATGTGCTCGCAGCCCTGCCCCTCCCCCTCGCAGGCACTGACTCAGGATCTTGTTCTCACATACGGAACCTGTTTCTCCTGTGCCTGTTTCCTGTCACCAATGGGATCATATCTAGATTGTTTTTTTTAATATATTCTATTGTGTTTTTTTTTCAGAGAGGAAGGGAGAGAGAGAGTTACAAACATCGATGAGAGAGAATCATCGATCAGCCACCTCCTGCACCACCCCCTACTGGGGGTGATTCTTAATTAGCCACTTTTTACAAAATTTTCAAATATTATTGTTACTTGCACGTGGTAAGAAAAAAGATCTAAACAATGAAAAGAAAAGGCTCCCCCCTACCTCAGAGCCCAGAAGCCCCCTCCCCTCATGCCAGGGACCTCACTGTTAAGATTTCTCCCCCAATTCTCCAAGGCAAGCCCAGAACTTCCTGCCAGTCACGGCCCCATGCTGATGGGTCCCCGGCCCCAGCAACATCCCAGGGTGTGTTCTATGCTAGGACTTTGTAAAATGGATTCTCAATAAAGTGGCTGAATGGAGGAAAAAACTAAGTGTTGAACAGTTTCCACAATGTAAAGTTATTATCCCTTTGCATGCACACAGAGTAAAAGACACTGGACGGATATACACTAAAATATTAAATGCTATAGCAAGGTAGTAGGATTAGGAACTATTTTTATTTTCAACTATGGCTTTTCTCTATTTCCCAAGTGTCACATAAGTAAGCATAAGCTTTTTAAAATCAGAAATGAATCCTATTCACACATGCATACAGATGGCCTAGCAGATCCATCCCACGTTGTGCATTTTGATTTGTTCCATGTCAGTGCAGGAACTAATATTTCCAAAGTGCTCTACAGTTTACAAAGTACTTTTAAAAGTGCAGCCCTAGCTGGTTTGGCTCAGTGGATGGACCGTCAGCCTGCAGACTGAAAGGTCTCGGGTTCGATTCTGGTCAAGGGCATGTACCTTGGTTGCGGGCACATCCCCAGTAGGAGGTGTGCAGGAGGCAGCTGATCGATGTTTCTCTCTCATCAATGTTTGTAACTCTCTATCCCTCTCCCTTCCTCTCAGTAAAAAAAATAAAATATTTTTTTTTTAAAAAAGGTGCAAAACTTCCTGGTGTCCACCACGGTCCTATGGCTTTCTGTTTCCTGACAGCCCCAATGTGGCCGGACTCGAGTCTCTGCCCAGAGCTCCAGGGCAGCTGTCTGCGAGGTGCTTTCCACATCCAACAGAGTACAGACATGGCGCACACAGGTGAGAGGGCAGGGGGCATCCCCCTCATAGATGAGCCCACCCGGGCTCAGCAGGGCTCCGAGGCTTGCTCAGAGGGGCTGGAGCACAGATGCTGCTCTCCAGCCAGGAGATGACGCAAGGCCGCATCCTGGGAGTGATCCAGCCATCTCAGCAAAGGGATGACTCAACAAAGCAGAGGTGGCTGTTCCAGCTAAGTCACATCTATTCTGCAAGTTTGCAGCATGTCATTTATGTATCACAGACATTTTTATAGTAACTTATAAGCATCTCCTACTTCAGTGAATCCCACGAGGTGTATTATTATAGCTCCCCGTTCTTCTTCTCCATTTTCTCACAAAAAGCCAGTGAGGCTGCTAGGCAGGAATTAGGGGGCCCATTTTAAAGATGAGGCTACTGAGGTTCAGAAAGGTGACTTACCCACACGCACACAGTTGTGGCCAGAACTCAAGCCCCATGGTCCAAATCGTAAGCTGCTCCTGGCTTCCATGCAGCCATCTTCTGCACAGAGGGTTCAGGGAGCTCTCCTGGGGGCATGTGGTTTTCTGTTAGGGTGCAGGCTCAGGCATCATCCAGCAGGAAAATCACTTAGCCTCTCCAGGCTTCAGTGTCCTCATCAATACCACCTGCCCCTCTCCTCCCCCTGGAGCTGCCATGAGGATAACGAATGGGAAGTAGCTGAGAAGAGCATAGAGTGCTCATCTCTCTGTCCTGCCTGGACCCCGATGCATCACAAGCAGCGAGGAGGAGCTGATAGCCCCCACAAAAAGCCTTCCTCGAGCCATGTGTATGGCATTCAAGCCACTCCAGACCTCCAATGCAGCCGGCCTGGCTTCCTGTGGAACCCACAAAATGGTGGCTGCAAAAGCAAACAGATCTGGCTCCTAGTGGATCCTAATCCAAAAGGCACGGAGCAGAGTGTGGAGATGACCTCCCCACCGACCTGCTGGGGACCTTACACAAGTCATCCTGCCATTCATTTTTAAATGTAGTTATACTTAGCTCCACCACCAAGTATTCATGAGGGCTTAGAATGATACAAACAACACGAGAGAATAAAAAGCCAGGGGTAAGGTCACACAGAAATAGGTACCACGGGGCCCCTTTCTGCAGAAGTGTCAAGATGAGCCACAAATCTAGCTCTTAGGTGCTTAGTAACCCCAGTGAAAGAGAAACAGGCCCAGCCAGGAGACTGTCTGTGCCAAGAACATAAAGGAAACCAGTTGCTCTGAAGAGCAATTCCTTCCCTGTATGATTCAGAGCCTCAGAGAACTTTCTCCATCGGACCTTCACACAGGGGCTCGAGGCCTGCAACCTCCCCACCACCCTCCCTGATGTTTCTCCCGGGTGTTCCCTTAGGTCACCAGCTCTTCAGCCAAAGTGGGCAAGTCACTTTTTACCCTTTTAGAGCAGGGGTGGGGAACAACCTTTTTACTGCCAAGGGCCATTTGGATATTTATAACATCATTCATGGGCCATACAAAATTATCAACTTAAAAATGAGCCTGCTATATTTTATATTTGGTCAAGCATTTACTAGTAATTAACTCTACCCCTAATGCTTTGGCAGGGCCAGACCCAATGATTTTGAGGGCCTTATAAGGCCACAGGCAGGACATGTAAAGTCTACCCACCCCTGCAGAACATGTAAAATCTACCCGACCAGGCTGTTGCAAAGGATTAAAGCGATAACATATGATAATTCACAAGCCTGACACCCAGTAGGTGATCACTTCTGCAAGGATGCAAGTTCCTCTGAGGTAGGGTTCTTGGCCTGAATTGGCCACTGAATGAATCATAATCATCTAGAGTAGTGGTTCTCAACCTTCTGGCCCTTTAAATACAGTTCCCCATGTTGTGACCCAACCATAGCATTATTTTCATTGCTACTTCATAACTGTAATGTTGCTACTGTTAGGAATCGTCATGTAAATATCTGATATGCAGGATGGTCTTAGGCGACCCCTGTGAAAAGGTCGTTCCACCACCAGAGGGGTCGCGACCCACAGGTTGAGAACCGCTGATCTATAATGTTCACTGACACATAGCAGGTACTCAATAAATATTTGTCGAATGAGTGAATGAATTTCTGGCATCAGGTTCCTAAAAGCACGAATCTCATGAGATAGTTCAGACAGATACAAGGTAAAACAAAAATCTAGGGAAAACAGGGCTTTATGCCCCCTCCCTCTTAAGAGTCAGGGCACACTGAAGGTTCTTAGAAGTCCTGTAAGCGAGACATCTGTTTGATTTGGGTTAGCCCAGGGTTCTCCAAATTACCCCCTCCCCACTGCTTCCGAAGAGAATAGACCAAAAATGTCCTCGGGACCCTAGGGGACTCTAACTGAGCCTAGGAAGAAAAGGGATAAGATGGTCCCAAACAGCCCAGGAACAAGAGCATCCCCACTCTCTAAGTCAACCCCTCCCCACCCACCCCCCATCCCAACGTGGGAACACGCTGCATTTCTTAAAAATCAAACAGGTCCTTCAGAACTAAACAACCCCTCTGTCTGGACACATGGCTGCCCCTAAACATGCCCAAACCCACTGGCTCAGCTCAGCTTCAGCAAGACCAACTCCCAACTCCTGGCTCCGGGTCACCCGCACGCAGAGAAACAGCCAAGCCAAAGCCAAGATCCCAGAGAGTAGGCAGGGAAGAGGCTCACCAGCCCCCTCTCAGAAGAGGGTGCAGGAGGAGGGACCTGGGTGTGAGCCCCAGTCAGGCTCCCAGCTGCTGGTGGCTGCCTCCAGGGTGCATCACATGCTTCTGTTTAGCTCACTAAGCCCAGAGGCTGCCAGGCAACAGGTTCCCCTTGCTGCGTTCTCTGCTGTTTACACACTAACACGCCTCCGCAGGTTGGTGCCACCACCCCAGCAACCAGGGAGCCAGGAGAGCAGGCCAGGAGGGCAGGGTACCCGAATGACTGGCACCCCTCCCCCACACCAACCAGGCCTCTCCTGGGCACACCACAGGGCTTGCCAGGAAAAGATTAAGGGGTATTTACTAAGCACTTCCGGGCAGCAGAGGGCTGCTCCCAGCCTCAGCTCCCCCTTCTCCACAGGTCCTGGTGCCCATTCCCTCATTTGTGAAACAGCTACCAAGTATCTGCCGACAACCAAGTACTGAGTACTGAGTACCAAGGCCCAGCAGGAACCTGGCTTCTGACTAGAATGCTGACCTTGACCTCAGACACCTGTATGCTGCTGGGCTCCAGGCCTGCTGTCCACGCAAGTGTGACTCTACACGGCCACCAGATTCCTTGTCCTCCCAGTACTGGTACCTATTCCATGTGTTTGAAAGAAATGAAAGTGGCCTGTAGGCAAACATAGGCCCAAATGGAGTTTAATAGCACTTGTCACTTACCTTCTGCCTCATGGGTGGGACATCTTGAATGCAGCCTTGACATGCATTCTCAGCAGCCCCTGTGGGCAGGCCCTGAGCTAGGTCACAGGGTTAGGAAGAAGGATGGAGCCCACTCCAGGGCCTCACTTTGAACCCTCTTCCCCCAAGGCCCCTCCGGATGCATCTCTCCCTGCCCACCTCCCCATCGGCCCATGTCCTGTTTGCAGCCGCACCATCCTCCCTAACGGGTGCATCGCAGAGCAGTTGCCCCTCTCTGGTCCCACTAGATCATGAGGCCCCTGACTGCAGGGACACTGCATTCCATTCTCATTCCTCTGGCCGCTGGCACAGGGCTTGGCACAGAGCGGGCGCTCGGGGGAAAATGCTGAATGAACAGGAGTGGCCGTTAGCATCTTGGTTGACTAGACCTTCAGACAAAGCCTCCTAGACGCCAACCTTGAAAACACCGCCTTGGGCTGTGGTTCATTCAATTAGCACCACTTAGAGGGTGTGGATCAAAACAAGATGATCAGCAAGGTGTTACTAGCACAGTATCCATAAAAAAAGGACTAATAGGAAAACTGGGACAATGGCTGGCCTGGCACTCACCCCAGGAATGCCCACTTCAGCACCACCCCATGCCCTCAAGTAGTTTAGACCTAGACTCCTGTGACCCGAGTCCCCTAAATACACACAGAGGTAACCGCTGGAGCTCAGTCACCCACTGAGCTGCCCCAGCTCTTCCTGACTGCACTTTTCCATGCTCTCTCCTAAACAGGTATTTTTTTAAAAACTGAAAATCAGTTACCACCCTCCCATGTGAAGGAGAGAATATCATGGGCTCTGCGGTCCTTCAAATCCAAGTTCAAATCCCAGTTTTGCCACTCCCTCCCTGTGTGATCTCAGCAGGGTCACTAGGCCTCTCTGAGTCTCAGTATCCACACCTGAAAGTAAGAAACCTCGCTGCCTCCGGTTGCTGTTAAACGAAATAAAATGAGAGCAAGGGCCTGGCACAGGATCCCCATCAGGGCACACAGATGTTCATCGCTCATCCTTCCCTGGGATTCTTCAGAGCTGGGTCCAAACAAAGGCAATAAGTCCAATGGACCAAGCCCTATTCAGGAGCCTGACTGCCCGGGTTCTAGTCCTGACTCCACCGCTCCCAGCTGTACAACCTATGACAAGGCCTCTGACCTCTCTGTGCCTCAGTTTCCTCATCTGCAAGAGGGGGGTAACCATATCCTGACCTTGGAGGGCTCTCGTGAGAATGAAAGCGCTTAGCACAGGCTTGGCTCACAAGAAGCTCCCGGTATGCATAATAGCAACGATCACTATTATTACTAACCCCATGTCTGACCGCTCTACTGCGCTCCCAGGTAAATGAGTGAAAATTAAATGAGTTGAACGGTGTAAAGCACAAAAGACATTTCCTGGATGAATAGTGGTGACAGGTGAGCAACACTACGAATGGACTTTAATGCCACTAAATTATACACTTTAAAACTGGTTAAAACGGTACATTTTATGTTATGTATATTTCAGCTGAACCTAAGATGGTAATCATTTCACAATATATGTAAATATAAGTGTATCAAACCATCATGCTGTAAACGTACACAGTGATGTATATCAAGCACGTCTCAATAAAACTGCCTCCTTAACACCAACCATTCACGTGTGGCCAGCACATTCCCAGCTGCGCCCTTGCTGTGAGAACTAAATGGAAATACTGTGCGTAAAAGTAGTATTTTGGAACACTTTCCTTTCTCAAGTCACTCCTCCATCGCCAGTCTAGTATGTGGTAAGGCCAGAACAGAAGCCAGGCTGCCTTCTGCTCTCATCTGACGGTCTCTCATCTGACGGCAGCACCAGGCCCAAGCTTCACCCACGTGCGTAACTACCCAGGCCTGGTTGGGGTGCGTCTCTCTTATGAAGAAGCACACACGGCTCCAAGCCACAAAAAGCGGCAAAACCGATCAGGCCTGACAACAGATCAAATGTCTGACAACATATGTGACTCCCATGTGACAATGAACGCTGAGAGGCAGGCTATGCCTATGTCAATCTCTACTGTGCCCAGTGGGTCTGGTCCCCAAACGGGCAGTAATGGCCACCACTGCCCTCTGTCCTGCCTGCCTCCTGGAACAATGCTCTCTCTCAACCTGCTCAGCAAGCCCCACTTTTTATTTAAAGGCCCAGCTCAAGTCCCACCTGTTCAGTGCATTCAACAAACATTTACTGAGCACCTACTGGGTACCAGGCCCTCAGACATGGTGCCCTTGGGGAACCCAGTCTATAGGGAAGATTAAAAAAAAAGAGGTACTGCAGCATGTGTAAGGGCCTGTGGCAGGAACGAGCATGCCACACTGGAGTAACTGAGAGAAATGTGGTTTGGCAAGTGCACGCAGTGTGTGTGTCCAGAATTCAGAGGCACGAGGGGCTCCAACAGCCTTGGAGCAGCAGATAACGTGGTCGGGTGTGACCATGGAACTACCGTGCCATAACTCACCGGGGACGCCAGGACTGGAAGCACAGAGCCCTGCCCCTGAAGGCCCGAACAGACTGCTTAATTCTCACAGCAACCCAGAAATGAGAAGCCTGAGCTCCCAAAGGCCCCGTGACTTGCTCAAGGGCACATGGCAATTTTGTGGCAGAGCTCAGCCAGCCTTGGCCTAGGTCTGCTAACGTGCTTTGCAAACACCGCACTCTAGTACACTCATATATCCATAGGAAATGCATGTTTGACTTGGAACTCTGGTTGATTATGTTGCCCAGGTGGGTTTATACCTTATGTCGCTTTGTAGCCCCCACCTTTAAATGTCTTCCATCACAAACACTTCCCCTGTCACTGAGCACCGTCAACGCATTTGTGAGGACTGCAATCCACGGTTTCAGCAATCCTCCACTGCTTAACATTCAGGTAGCTTCCAACCCACGGCTTCTTGTTTTTCTTTTAACCGACCAGCCCACACAAAGTTCATCTCTCTGTGTTCTCATGGGGGGAGGGGGGCGGGGAGGGGGGAACCTCTGCACCCTTGATACCACCCATTGTGTGGCTTATCTTGGGTGAGGATGAGTAAGACAATGACTTTCAACAGTTGTATCAGCAAGTTTTATATTATAGGAGGAACCCTATCCTTTTATCACCAGTCCACCTCCCAAACTCAGCCTCCCAGTTTGGTCAACCATAAATTCATTCTGTTACTGGGTTGGTTTCTCTACTGCCTACAAAAGCAAAAAGTGGGGGTAGCAGGTGGGAGCCATCAGGCGGCCAGCACCTCAAATGACCAAAAGCAACAGAGATGCAGAAAACAGTAGACAACTTCAACTCCTCCCCATAAGGAATGGACTTCCCCCAGCAGATAGGTCACCAGGCACACATCAGAATTCAACCCCCCAGGAAACCAATTTCATATCCATCAGAAACAGGTCTGAGATAGGTATGTTCCCAGAATACTGTGCTCACTACTGGAACTTTAGGGTCTGGAAGAACCAGGAAGCTGGGCTCACACCGTGACTAGCTGTGTGGTCTTGGGCAAGTCGCCTCCCTTCTCTGAGCCACAGTTTTAACACCTGCATAGTGAACAGTTTGAATGCGATGATCCTGAAGGTCCCTTCCTTCTCTGAACGAGACCCCTGGGCCTGGCCAATTTTATAAGTGAATAGTGACTGTACTTCACGATGCAAATTAATAGTACAGACCCGACCAACAGCTGCTGCCTGGAGGCAAGAGAGCAGAAACCCACAGGGGAAGGCTGTCACACCTCCGTCCCCTATGTCCTCATAGTCAGGACAAAGGAGGACTCCTCAGATCACTCTGTGATGGGGGTAGAGGAAGGATTCTAAGAAGAAGAAGAAAAAAAATCATCTACCTTGCATCCCATAAGCCTCGCTTCCCATATGAAGACAAATGTGCTTGTCATGCTTAAAGAAAAAATTAAGTGACTGATTCATAACAACCCAGCAAAATACAGGCGTCAGAGCTAGAGCAAGTCACTGCGATGCCATCTCCAAAGGGGAGCTTTCCGTCTTCATTGTCTAACTGGCAATGACAAGCTTTTCACAAAACCCAGGCAAGCTGCACGTCAGTGATAAAGGGGACTGTCAGCCCTGACACTCGAACAAAGACAAGCCAGATAGGAGAGGCCACTCGAGTGACCCCTGGGACCCAGGAAAGCCTCACTGGTTTTGAGGGGATGCCTGGCCACGTGAGGGAGGGATGTGCTGCGGAGGCTGCTGGTGCTAGGCACAGTCAACATCAGGCTCTTCCCAGAAACAAAGGCTCAGATTCAAATACGAGGAAAAATCAATAGTCTCTGGATTACAACCTGCCCATCAGCCTCTGGGCTGGAGCTTCCGCAGGGTTCAGAACTCCCCCAACGAACAGCAATGTCCTTCCAAATCAGCTGGCTACCTCCTCGCTACCCAACCCCCCGAACCTGCCTGCCTCTGCTGCACTCAGCCCCAGGGCCTCTCGCCCCACCACCCCCAGTTCCCTGACCCCCGCCTCTCAGGTCATCAGCTCTGCACAGTCTAGCAGGTCCTGGTCCCCATCCCTTTTTTCTCTCCTCCCCTCCCTTCTTCCTAACCCATCACCATTCACATCAGCTTTGAAGGGGGCAGGAGGCGGGGAGAAGAGCCCCAGGTTCCAGATGAGAAAGATGAGGCTCAAAGGAGACAAGATGTGTCCAAGATCACAAAGGTCATGTCAAGAATCCAACCCACCCTCCCAATTCCAAGTCAGTGTTCTTTCTAGGTCATATCCACACACCAACTTCTGCCGACGTTGCCTCTGAAGCACAGTCCCTCACCCCACACCCCATTCACATCTGTGCGCACCCTACTCTGCACAGACTATGGCACTACCATCACCACCCAGAGGCCACCACAATCGCCTGGTCTGCCCAGGGCAGGGGTCATGTTGGCCGGCTCACAGCTGGACAGAGCTGGGATCTACTATTTTCTGGCTAGGAGGCTGACTTACTCTCCTTGAATCTTAATGTCCTCACTATACAAAGGGAATGATGACAGATCCTGCCTCACAGGGTCTTTAAAAGAAATAAAGCACATAAACCTCGCCCTGGACTGGCCTCATAAGGACAGAGACACACACAGGCCTCAGCACAGCCCACCTGCTCAGCGTCGCCGACACCTCTCACCAGTTCAAAATCCCACCACACCGAGAACATATGTCCATGAAAAAACCAGCACACACATGGTTCACAGAAACATTATTCACAATACCTAAACAGTGGAAGTAGTCCACATGTCTATCAACTCATGAAGGGAGAAATAAAACATGGTACGTCCCTATGACTGAATACTATTTGGCCATTAAAAGGAATGAAGTATTGAAATATGTTCTAATAAGGGTGCACCTTGAAAACATCATACTAAGTGATATAAGCCCGATTAAAAAAAAAAGCACAAATTGCTTATGACCCCACATGTATGGAATACACAGAGTAGGCCAATTCTTAAAAACAGAAAGAAAACGGGTACTTGCCAGGAGCTGAGGGGAGGGTGGAATAGGGAATGACTGCTAATGAGTGTGGGGTTTCTTTTGGGGAGTAATGAAAAAATTCTGGAACTAGATAATGATGATGGTTGCACAGCTCTGAATATAAAAACAACTGAATTGTGTACACTTTAAAAGGGTGAATTTTATGGTAAGTGAATTATATCTCAACTAGAGGGCCAATGCATAAAATTCCTGCAAGAGTAGGCCCTCCTTCCCCCGGCAGCCAGCACTGGCTTCCCTCTGGCACCCGGGACCCAGGCTTCCCTCGCAGCCAGCCCCAGCTTCGTCCTGAAGGTTGTCAGGAAAGATGTCCAGTCTATTTAGCATATTGTGCTTTTATTATTATAGATAAAGCTGTTCTTTTTCAAGCGGCCATCAAAAAACATAACAAAACAATACAATGATTAATATTCACACTCTATAAAGAAAATCCTCCCATAATGCCTCATTCTCTACAAAACAAAGTTTAAATCCTGAAGACATCTGAGACCTTCAAGTCCCCAGGCGAGCTGACACAGACACTCTGAATCTGCCAGCTGTGACCCCCTCACTGTACAGAAATGAGTTTTCCCCACCGTGGACCTGGGCTCCCAACATTCACCCCTGTTGCCAAGAGCAGCCAAGGGTACTGGATTGGCCTCACTTTCCTTCCCAGCTCCTGGCTGCTACCCTGAAGCCTGCGCTGTTTGTGGCCTGGAAGTGTCTCCAGCCAGTCCATCTTATCTCTCCAGCTAACCTGGATCCTCCATCCCTGGTTTGGCCTCATCTCCTCATCTCCTACCCCACCCCTCAGGCCACTGTTGTGTCAATACCAACAGCAGGATCCCTGGAACTTCCTGTGTGCTCAATCCTGATTAGCACAATGTTCTTAATCTTGACCCCCACACGCACTGTCAGAGACTGACTTACAGGTGGGGAAACAAAGGCAGTTGGTGGAGAAGAGGAAGGGAGGAAGGGGGAAGACCTGATCGAGGTGGTGATGCAAGAGGCAAAGCTGGGATTGAAACTCAACTTTCACTTCCCTCCGTGCTAGCACCTGTGCCACTTTAAAGATGTAATCATGAAGGTCTAGATATACAGCCAGTGCTCAGTAATATTTCATTCCACCAATGTCCATCCGATCATCACATGATTTGAGGTTAGAGCGAGATATTGGAGAGGGGACACCCCTAAAATTCAATCTAATAGTTCTCTCTGCAGTCAGGTAATACACAATTAGGCCCAGATCGTTTCTGGCTGTTCCTAGAATTTTTCTAAGTAATGTAAATCACAGCACAAAACACAGTGACTTGACATTTTCCTGAGCATTAAAAAGAAAAAATTAATGAATGTTTTAACGGATCGCACAAAACAGGTCCTGTATGAGTCACTTGCGGTCAAAGGTGGTGTGAGGCGGCCACCACACAACCAAGTGGGCATGTCTGCAAATATAAACATTAAATTTAAAATCTGTTTTTAAAAAGTGATAACACCCAATGAGCGTAATGAAACAGGCAGTCTCCTACATTCCAATGGCAACGTATCAACAAAGCTCCCCTTTGGGAAAGCCACTCGGCCAGTACCGTCAAAGATTAGAAAGACGCCTGGAAACGAATCCAGAAGAAATCATTTCTGTCTCACAGAGAAAGCTACCTGTGTGAAAACACTGATTCCTGCTCTACTTAAAACAGTAAAAAATGGACTACTGCTTAAATTTCTAAATAAGGAAAAGGTTAAGTGAATTACAGTGCAGTATCCTGCAGCTATTAAGAATATGGTTATACCAACTGAACTACCAAGTACAACGGAGACAGACTCATAGAGAGAGAGCAGGCAGATAGCTCAGGACAGGGACTGAAAAAAAAATGGGGAAAAAAAGATAGAGAGAGAACTCACGGACATGGACAACAGTGTGGCGATTGCGGGGATGGAGGAAGATGGGTGGAGGTGGAAGAAGGCATAGAGGGGATAAATAGGAATGGGAAAAAATAAAATACAATTTTTTAACCACCAAAAAAACAAGCTCAAAATATACTAGTAATTAATCAAAATTTCTAAAAAGAATATGGTTTTGTATATATCATCCCTATCTCATCCAAAAGTTTTCCTCGTTTAGCTTTTTGTCACGAAAGGCTCAAAAGCTCACCGTCCCTGCTCTGGGATCACAACTGTTTCCATTATAAGCCACCTGTGGCGGGGGGGGGGGGGGGGGGG
>PVJC01016481.1:0-33650 GCA_004026665.1 Murina feae | reverse complement strand
GGCCGCCATGTTGGCTGGGCTAATTTGCATACAGCCGCTCTGATTGGCTGGTGGGCGTGGCTTACCCGTCTCGGAGAAACGGTTAATTTTAATATTTCGCTTTTATAGAGTAGATAAATGACTAGAGAATATAATTATCTTTAATGCAAGATAGAAAAGTAGCCGTTATAGCAAAAGTACGACTGGCTAAAGATAAGCTAGAAAACATTGTGTGGCTGTGCCCTCCTTAAACAGCTGACCAGAAACACTTCATAGTTTCTCCTACAACTCCAGAGGTGAGGAGTGATCATCCTTTAAGTCCTCTCTCTTACTTAAGTCCATCTAAATAATAATCCCCCCACACACACTCTATGCTCCAGCTTTCTTTAGGGAAGAGCCCTGGATGATGGAGGCAGTGGCCCAAGGAAGCTCAGGGAGGGAAGGAGAGAAAGGCAAGTGGGGCCACCGGGAGAGAGGAAGACTCCAAAACTACATGAGTGCTGAGATATCGAGAGATGGCCAACCAAGTAACAGTGGTTCTCAAACTAAAATGAGGCAGATGGACACAAAATCAGACTGAATATTCACATGAACAAGAGGAAATATTAGGTGCTGCAAATGTATAAACAGAGCTTATAAAGAAAGAGATTCCGCTACCTGGGGGTAAGGCATTAGCTTCTCAGTGTTAACTACAATGGATGTGGGTCAGAATGGGAAATTTGAAAAGAATGCCCATGCTTCCTGAGACTGAGTAACTAAAGACTTTTGTAGGAGAATTTCTGCCTCCCCTGGGTGAATTTTCTAGCTGTTTTAAAATAAATTACTTGTAAATAAGTCAATTCTGTTATGATAATGAGGTTATGCTGAGGAGAGTTGGCATTAAACTGAGTGCAGCTCTTCCTAAAATACCAAGGGGCACATTTCAAGTATTAGTGAAAGACTCACTAAACATGCTCTTGTTGCCATGGTACAGAAAAGTATTTTGTTAAAATAAATTTCCAAGAGCAACCAAGCATTATAATTCACTATTATTTGATATTTTGTTATTGTACAATTAAAACACACACAAAAGCCCTAGCCAGTTTGCCTCAGCGGACAGAGTCGGACTGCGGACTAAAGGGTCCCGGGCAAGGGTGCATGCCCAGGTTTCAGCTGGGTCCCCAGTATGGGGCATGCAAAAGGCAGCCAATCAATGATTCTCTTTCATCACTGATGTTTCTATCTCTTTTTCCCTTTCTCTTCATTTCTGAAATCAATAAAAATATATTTAAAAATAAATAAAATACACACAAAAGAAGAGAAAGCAGCTATCCCATCTTTATGTATTTTCCATCATCTTTCCATTCCCTCTGAAGACTTAGCTTAGTAGTGAGTGGACCCTTTTGGAGGCACAGCGGAGCAATGATGACTGAGGAGAGGGCCAGCCAGGCCCTCTGTGGCTCCATGCCACGTTCCCTTTGCTGCTCGGCTGTGGCCCACGCAGACGTCAGGTGCATTGACCTTGAGCCAGCCACCGGCTCCCTGCATGCTGGCAGGCAGTCGCGGGGCAATGAGAAGAGGCCATCACTGCTGGCATTTCTCACCTGATCTGCATGCCTTTGCTCCAGGAGCACATGTCCTTCCGCAGGAGGAGGTTGTTCAGCGTGATGGCCCCCACGATGTAGAACATCTGCTTGGCCACCTGCTTGATTAGCTCGGGGTCCATGCCGTGCTGACACATGACCGAGTGGAAGGAGCTGAGCTGCCGGAGGATGGAGTCCAGTGTGTAGGTGCCCTCATCGGCGATGCTGGAGGTCCGCTTCCTCAGCCCTGTGGGCTTCACCCCGGACACTCCTTGAATGGTCTCATGCTCCAGCATGCCTGAGACTGCATGAGTAGTTCACATTAAAAGAGAGGATCTGGAAGGACACTGTATCATGTGCACACACATTCACACATTCAGTTTAGGAAAATGATCTGAGCATCAAAACAGAGAGGAAAAGAACTTCCCCCCCAAAAGCTTCTGGATTTTCAACTTTAATAAAGAAATAATTCTTAAATGCAAAAACTTGTTATGAAATTAAGAAATCTTCATGTGTATTTTCTAAACTAAGAAGCAGCAGCCTGTACCAGAATGTGGTATCTTGGGAGCGTTCTGAGAGAGGTATGCAGCAGTTAGGAGAAGATGAGCATTCTCTAGCACTGTATGAGCCCCAGAGGCAAACAAATTAAGTAGCAAGGGCAGGAGCCTGCCCAGCCGGTGTGGCTTAGTGGTTGAATGTCGACCTATGAACCAGGAGGTCATGGTTTGATTCCCAGTTGCAGGCTCGATCCCCAGTATAGGGCGTGTAGTAGGCAACCGATCATTAATTCTCTCTCATATTTGATGTTTCTATCTTTCTCTCCCTCTCGCTTCCTCTCTGAAATCAATAAAATACATGTTAAAAAAAAAAGAAAAAGAAAAAAGGCAGGAGCCTGGGCAGAGGTCTTAGAAAAAGACTTGGGAGGGTAGTTGTGCAGGGCTGGAAAGTTGGGCCCTTCCTTGCCCTGAGCTCTGCCTCCCAGGACTCAGCCTTCTCCTCTGGGTCACTGCTGCTCCTCTCCTGTGCTCTCATAACATGTAGCCTAAGTGTCCTCTAGGACGGTTCTGGGATGCCTTCTCCTGGGCTGGGAGCCCCTTGAGAGCAAGGGCCGAGCCTGACTCACTTTTATTTCTCCTAGTGCTACCCTCAGCCTCCAAGAATCTCATACAGTCAACACTGTTGCTGTTGAATCGCTAGGGGATTGGGTGGTGAGTTTAAGTGGGACACCTTAGAAGTAAACTTCTTGTTTAGCCAATAAAAACAGGCACAAATAGGAAAAGATTTTGGCTGAAGCTGACCTTCTTTATATCTGTACCTCTTGCATTTTAGCTCACCTAGGCTGCCTTAAACTCATGACTTTTCAGGGGCCAACTGAAGAAATCACCCAACTCACTTGGTTTCCTCAGCCTGTTAAGTTTCTAGCTTGATTGTGGGCTTACGATAGAAAATGGAACACCCTGAGCTCACAGAAGGGAAAGAAATTGTGGAAACGAGGAAAACAATGGGTGGGGAGGAAAGGGCAGCTGGGAGCAGTCTTCAGAGGTTGCTGATAATCTGCCTGAGGATGAGAGTTTGGTAAGTTAAAAATGTGTGTGTTTTTTAATCAATGCATTTAAAGTTAGCAATCTGTACATGCCCCCTAATTCCGACTTCAAACATGCTACACAGTGCAGCATGATACATAAACAAACATGCAGAATGAGTGCACACATATGAAGGGAGGTGCATGGAATCACATTAGCTGAGAACACATATATAGAAACAAAGACATACAAGTACACACACACACACACCCATTGGGGCTCTTTGAACTAGAAACTGCTGCATTAAACCAAATTGCTTTTAACAATTCCAGAGGGGCCATGAGATGAACTTAGCCTGGGGTGTCTGAGCCCTGTTCTGTTGCCATGGTGCCCTCCCACTTCTTTTACTGCAGCCTATTAATTAGTCAACGTGCAAACCCCCCAGCCTTCTTAGTTTTAGATGTAGTGTAGTAGTTTCCTAGACCAGAGTTTGAAGTGTTTTTCAAACCTGGACAAGGAATAAGGACTACTGCTGGGTACACAACATTACCCAATCTTAGAGAGAGGTACGCACACGGGAGGGAAACTAGATACTGCTGCCTTGGTCGTGTGGAAGCAGTGATTCTGAGGTATCCCAGTTAGTCTGGGATTCCTCGGCTAATTTTAGGACCATTTTATGTTCTCCATTTGAACACACGCTCTGAGACGTGTTGTCCCACGGGTGGTTGTCTGCTGGTGGGCATGTGAGGTGGACAGACTTGAAGTCCGCGACGCCCTGGCCTTACCGATCATGGGCTGAAGGATGTTCTCCAGCACCCGCACGAGCTGCTGGTAGATCTGAATGGCCAGGTCACTGAGCACCTGCCGGTACTCCGCCAGGTCGAAGTTGGTGAGGCAGTGTTCGTTCTGGCGGGAGGTGTTGTGCTTCATAAAGCCCTAGAGCCACAATGCAGAGTTAATGACGCGCAGGGAGTGATATGTCTGCTGTCAGACTCGCTTGATCAGCATCTTCTTGTTCTTTTTCTCTCTTCAGAGTTTCCATCCATCCCACACATAAATGCCAGGATAATCGTTTTCAGTGTATGTGTTTGTTCCCATCTTTAAAATCCCACTTCTTACTAGCTTTTGAATAATATCTAAACTTGGCAACCTAGCATTTCCTTTCTAATAGCAATGTCAACAAAATAGGATGGGAGAACTTAACCTAAAAAACAATCACCCTCAGTTAGTTGAACACGGCCCCATTTACCAAAACGTCATGGTTCCATCCCTGATCGGGGTTGGGGTGTGTACAGAAGGCAACTGATCGATGTTTCTCTTTCTCTCTCTCTCTCCCTCCCTGCCTCTTCTTTCCTCTCTCTAAAATCAATAAAAACATATCCTCTGATGAGGATTGTAAAAAAAATTAATGTGTTTCATTTATGAAACATGAAGTTCACTGCCAAACACTAAACTATCTGAAGTACTAACATGTTTAAACTTCAGTTCATTAAATATAGTCCTATTTATAAATACTGTACCCAAAGGGCATACATAAGTTTAAAACAGATAGATTTCTACAGAGAATGGTAGCTACATAAAAAGTTTTCCTTTCATGGTACCCACAGATGATTTTCATCTTTTGGTGGTATTTGTTAAAATGGAAAGACGACGGTACAAGAAAGTACTTCTGTCAGATACTGCCTGCCGAAGGGCAGTATCTGACAGAAGCCTACTTGATGGGTCCTGCCCATAGTCCTTAACAATACGGTCCAGAAGTGGGAATGACAGGGCAGCGAATGGCCCCTCTGGGGAACTCTGGTCTGTCAGTGCCATCTTCCCAGGGACCACGTCTTGCTCACATTTTTATTTCCCATCATTTGCCAGGACCATCCTCTGCCCCGAGCCTCTGTCTGGGTGCTCAACAAGTGTTACAGCTCAGCTTCTCTTCTACCCTCCTGGCAAAGGATGGGCGGTGCAGGAGAGTGGTTAGGGGCATGGGCTCTTGGAGGCAGGTAGACCCAAAATCCTAGCTCTGCTCCTTATGGCTGAGAGGATTTGGGCAAATGGATGACCTTCACTGAACTTCAGTTTCCTCATCTGTAAAAGTGGGTCATAATCCCTACCACACAGAAATGTTGTAAGAATTAAGTGGCATAGTATCTAGTAAGTACTGTCTGATGCACAGTAAGGAGCCCTTAATAAACAGTAATTAGCATAATACATTTTAGAAAAAATAAAGTCTGTCAAACAATTGATGAATACATCATTACAAACAAAAGCCAAACAGATTTTTGGACAAATTTAAAAAGACATGTCTTATCACCTTTAAAACATTATATGTAGTAAGCTAAAACTTTAATTTTTAAAGAGTCCTTGACTAGTCCACTTGCACATATTGACAAAAAGTTTCATTGTCCCAACTATTCATTGACCACTGCTCGCTTTATTTCTCCTGTGTTTCCTTATAATACAGACTCTCTGAGGAAAGGAACTTCGCTGTTCCCCACGGTCACTGTTCCATAAATAAGAAACACCAAACAAAACCATGAACTTCCAAGCCACCCCTGAATTCAGGTTTCTAAATTAACTTATGGTTAGACACTTTCCTTAAAAAGATCACAGAAGGCACAGCATGTTGGTTTTATAATCATGTTTTTCTCACCTCTTCTCCGCTGTATTGCTTCAAACAATGCAAAAACCGGCAAGTGTTAGAAAGCCAGAAGGAAACGGTTTCAAAATCATCACCTCTTTTCTGAAAGAGAGAATAAGCCTAAATTTGCTTTTTTTCTTGGAGAAATAACAATCTGAAAAATAACTGAACAGATACCAGAAGGCCCATTCTTTCAGTTATCATTATAAACAATTATAAATCACAAAGGAGAACCAGAAAGACTGAAACAATGAAACCCAGATCAGGTTAAACATCATGTCAGTGATAAGATACAACTAAAAAAAAATTTTTTTTAAATTCTTTTCTTAGAAAGAGGAAGGAAGAAGGAGAGAGAGGAACATTAATGTGAGAGCAGAACATCGATCAGCTGTCTCCTGCACACCCATTACTAGGGATCAAGCCCACAACCCAGGCATGTGCCTGATGGGAATTGAACCAGTGACCTTTTGGTGCATGGGACAATGCCCAGCCAACCGAGCCACACCAGCCAGGGTGACAAGATACAATTTTTGAGCAGTGAATCAGAAAAGGGATGAAGGAAGTCCAGTGCAGAGCAATACACAAGGGAAGCTACTTGTCTCTTCATCAGGACTGGGGCGCCTGTCCAAAAAACTCATCGCTAAACCAAAACAGAGCCCAGGCTGGTGTGCTCAGTGGTTAGAGTGGAAGCCTGTACACCAAGGGTCTCAAATTCAAATCCCGGTCAAGGGCATGTACCTAGGTTGCAGTTTCTATCCCCAGCCACAACTTATGTGTCTCTCTCACATAGATGTTTCTCTTTCTCTTCCACTCCCTCCCTCCCCTTCCACTCACTCTAAAAATAAACAAACAGAAAATGAAAAGCTATCCTCTGGTAAGAATACAAGACAAATATACCTCATTTGAAAAAGGGATGTGTGACAAATGCACATCAATTTTAAATGGTATCAAAAGGGTGTTAGGTCCTAATACCCTCCCTTTGGTAATCTTAGAACAATCTGGTACAATAGTTAGTCAAATTAGATAAATGCTTTCTCGCAATTAGGATGAAAGGGAGAAAACCTTATATTTGGTTTTGTTGCCTTTGTAAAAGACGGCCTCAGAATTAGCAAAACTTGTAGTTTATCTAAGTGCAATAGAGCATCAACACACCAAAAATGAAATGAATTATATTCAGAAGATGCTCATCCATTTTTAAATATTAAATCTTCAGAAATTCCACGCTTCGGTAACTACTGTAGAATGTAACTACATAGAACATCTTAGCAATAGGGACTGAGAACTAGCATCTGTCAAAAGGTCATGACCAGGCGATGGGGGTGTGGAGTGTGTTTCCTGAGTACTGAGTTTCAGATGGGGAAGATGAAAAGGCTCTGGAGGTGGGTGGTGATGGCTGCACAACAAGATGAATGCATTTAATGCACAGAGCTGGTCACTGAAAAATGGTTAAGCCCTGGCCGGGCGGTTCAGCTGGCTGGAGTATTATCCCATGCACCGAAAGGCCGAGGATTTGATTCCTGGTCAGGGCACATACCCAGGTTTTGGGTTGGATCCCCGGTTGGAGCGCATATGGGAGGCAACCAATTGATGTCTCTTTCTCACATCAATGTTTCTCGCCCTCTCTCTCTGTGAAATCAATAAAAAAAATCAAACAAACAACAAAGCTCCACATATCTTTGGGTGAGGATAAAAAAACGCTATAATTTTTTGTTATGTATATTTTACCACAATAAAAAAAAGTATTTCATGAAAGGTATCTTAGATTTGAGTGCCCACTGGGCATATTAACTATCCACTCATCTCTATCCTAAAAATTCTCCTTAGGTCAGATAATCAAAAAGCAAAGTACTTAGAACACATTCTCTTAGCTCCTCACAGAAACACCTGAGTTAAAACTAAGAATAACGTTCATTGTTTTTCTAGAGTCGGGAGGAGGAGATTATTCAACATGACTCAGTGATTACTGAGGCATTACGTAGGACTTCCTGCTCTAGTACATAATTTTTCTGACTTTTTCAAGCCTTTCCTTTCTGATTAGTATCTGTGTGTTGCTTCTCACGTGGAAACAGGTAAAGATTAAATGGAAAATTATGGGTGATTTGGAGAAAAATGGGAAGAAAAGTTCAAAGAAAAACTTTATTTCATCAAATATATTTTTATATGAACCAGCCATGTATTATTGAACTTATTTAATACCTATTTTAACTACAGCATATTCCCTGTATAGGATGGACTCCATTAAATATTTTAAATCTACTTCTAGTAAGACCTTATGCAGACTATTTTTGTCTATGAAGAAACAATTTTCTCCACAATTAAATGCAATTAAATCAAATTAGTTTTGATTACTGTTTATCCTGAGCCCTGTTTTGAAGAAGCATATAGACAATCTATAAGAAAAAACGTTTCCGACTGTGGTACATTTTCACAGTGGAAGGTAGCAGTTAACACTGCGAAGTGTTCACACCTTCCTCAAGGCTGAGGAAGAAAAAGTCCCTACATGCAGGTTCTGTCATTAATACTCATTATGAGAATTTTGTTAAACATGACTGACCTTTAGCACTTTTTTGATGCTGTTAATTGTGGATGTTAGCAGCGACCTTACTTTCTGATCATCGTTCAGGTAGTCAGCATGTCGAACACACATGAACAGGATATACGCTGGTAACCCTGGGATCAAATTGACTGCTACACCACGTGGCTTCAGTTCTGAAAAGAGAGAAGAGAAAAAACAATCTTACATAACACTAACAGTCTTCATGAGAAGTGCTTTGAGAGACAATGAAAGCACAGTTCTCATGTGAGAGTCCAATCATTCAGGGTAAATAGGTCACATAAAAAGCATATTTTAATAGCTCAGTAAGAGAAGTTCTTGAGGGGAGGGAACATGGTGAATTTTAGTTGTCTTTGCCAAGACAACTCCCAAAACTCAATCTTCTGCCCTGACTTTTCCCTTAAATTCCAGTCTCTTGGGTCAACTGCCTTCTTGGCATCTCAGCTCAGACATGTCAGACTGAGCCCATCCAAACCAAACTCCATTCCTACGGTACCTGCTCTTCCAGGAGTTGTCCCCCTCTCAGTAAATGCCAGTTCCAGCCTTCTAGTTTCTCAGGTTATAAACCTGTCATCACCTTTGATATCTTTCTTTTTCTCACACGACACATCTAATCCATCGACAAATCCTGTTGGCTTTACCTACAAAACACAATCCAGAATCCAGCTACCAGCTGCCTTGGTCTAGGTCCCCACCATCTCCTCCTGGATTGTGGTCTCTGATCCATCCCTCGCTCCCCAGTGGTGCATTTTCACCTGACAACCTGAGTAATTCTCTAGGAAAATGTCAGTCAGATCATGTCACTCTTATTATGAAAATCTTCCAAGCAGCTTCTCACGTTGTCCATTTAAAAACGAAATCCTCAGCATGGTGTGTGTGGTCAGGTATGATCCCCTAACCCAGGTCACTGTGCTCCAGTAAAACGGGTCTCCTTGCAATTGGCTGAACGTGGTAGGAATGCCCCCACCCCAGGGCCTACGTGCCAACTATTTTCTGCCTAGAATGTTCTTCCTCAGATATCATCAGCATGAACTGCTTCCTTACTTCCTCAGTCTCTGTCCAAAGATCACCTTGTCAAAGAGGTCTTTCCTGACAATTTTATATAAATTAGTACACCTGCCTTCACTTCATCCTTTTTATCCCATTATATATTTGTTTATTTTTTCTACTTTCTTTTTTACTTATTGAATGATGGGGGTGGGGGGAGGGAGAAGGAGAGAGAGGAGTGAGACAGAGACAAAGAGAGAAAGAGAGAGAGAGAGAGAAACATCAATCTGTGTTGCTCCACTTATTTATGTATTCACTGGTTGATTCTTGTATGTACCCTGACTAGAGATGAAACCCACAACCTTGGCATATCGGGACGATGTTCTAACCAACTGAGCTACCCACCTAGGGCTTTTCCCTCTGTCTTCTCTTGCTCTGGAATATAAGTTTTATGAGAATAGGGACTCTACTCTCTCTGTTACCCAGCACAGAAAATGTGTGGCATTTGGTAAGAGCATACTAATGTTTATTGAACTGATGAATCTTTGCTTAAACTCTGTGTTTAAAAGTCAGTGGCTCCTTGACATTTTTGGCAAATGAAGATCAAGTTGAAACTTTAGCACCTCTGCACCTAAATATAGTACTAATTTTAATGCCAGGAACCTTAGGAACTTTGAATCAGGTGTAACTGCCAATCACACTGCTGTCACCTAGCACCTGGGGGAGGAATGGTATGCAGAGGCTGAGAGGGGTTCAGCATTCAGTTTAGAACTGTGCACACTCCCTAACCATTTCCCACCCTCCCCTAAAAAGCATTCCTCAGAGCAATCTCCAAGACCTCGGGCTGCTCTGCAATGCTCCTTCGACACCCATTTCATTTGTCTGGCCCTCTCCTTTCATTGCTAAAATATTCTCCTTAATTCTTTTGTGTGTGTATTTTTCCTCGATTACTGAACTGTTGTTGCTGATATATTTAGTCATACACTTTCTAGGGAAGCAAGGAAAACAGAAGTTCAGGAATGCAAATGGCCTAGCGAAGTGGTGATCAATTCCTTGAAAGATTTAAAAAAAATATTACACATGGCCAGGCTCTTCCCTCTAGATTGTAATGTGATCAGTCTGTGGTGGGGCCATACAGCAATACTTTTCAAAAGCTTCCAGGTTAGTCCAACCAGAGCTGAGAAGGCCTGGCCTTCAGGAATCTGTATGGATGGACTTGCTTCCTAGGCAAGCATCCCTGCTGTTTGACTGACAATGCATGGCAGCCAGGATGCGTCTGCAGCGCCAGATACGCAGTATGTAATGAGGACTAAAGAAACTGGTGTTGAATATTTTAAAAATCAGTGACTAGTCTTTCCCACCAGTGACACGTGTATCAGAAAGACCTTTTATACCAGGCACAGAATACTTGCGTGCTCGAGATCTCTCTCTCTCTCTCTCCCTCCTGCCTCTCTCCTGCCCCTTGTACCATACCCCCCGCCCCGCCCCTTCCATTGTCTCTTCTGTCTCTGTGAGGGTGGCCAGAAGAGAGTTGTTGGCAAGCCAGGCAGAGAGGCCTCACCAGGAAGCAGGCTAACTGGCATCTTGATCTTGGACTTCCCAGCCTGCAGAACTGAGAGAAGAAAAGAAAACACTTGCCCAGAATCAGGTTCTTAACAAGTTTTTGCTCATCCTCCTTCTTGTATTCCAGCATTCCTTGGAAATCCTTTTCTTTCCTGGGAATGTTGACTGGACGGATGGGTTCGTCAATGATTTGTCCTGGGGATATGTTCTCCATCTGGCCCACTTTGTGAGAAACAAAAAGAAGAAAAGGTTTTCCAGGGAGAAGAGATAAGATGGTTCCATGTTCCTATAATTTTAAATGATGAATTCTACAACAACAAAAATGTGCCATATTTGCCACTTAATTGTCCCTTTCATTTTATTTGTTTTTTTCCAAGCAAATATATTTAATTTTTTAAATTGTCCCCTCTTTAATTACCTTTTCTGCTAAAATTGGCTGTAAATGGTAAAATTGTACGGTGATGCCACTGACAGCCACCAGTGCTGGGCTACTATTAACGTCAGAGAACCTTACTGGATTCAAAAGCATTTTTTGGGGGGTTGGGAGGGGGTAATAAATTTACTCTGTAATAAGATTAAATGTTCCCAAAGTTAGCGGTTTAACTTCTTAGTTAATGAATTGTTATTAGTCATAAATAAATATATTTAGCCTTTAAATCACAGAAGGAAAGAAGGAAAAGCATAATATTCTACAAAGAGGAAGAAAACCTGTGGAAGATTCGCCTCACTTTCAGCTCTATGAATCTAGTCATAAAGAAAAAGAACATTTACTTTAAATGTATCATTGCAATCAGTTCAAACCACCTGAGAGAGCTGGTAGGATAGTGTGTCTTCACACTAGTTGATGTGAAATGTTTTCTTTTTCACAGAGGCTTCCCAAGACAAAGACCTAACTTGCTCCTGCCATCTGTCATTCCCAAAGAAACAATGAGCAGATAAAACCACCTCTGTGTAATGTAATTTCCTAAATACGACTCAGTTTTTGTTTGTTTGTTTCTAGTAAAGGGCTAACAGTCCTACCATGAAGTTGCAACCATTAAAGCACAGCTAATGGCTAACCCGTTCAGGGGTAAAAGTGGTCACTACGGTCAGTAGCAGCTGCTGGAGAAGAGGAATGCTAAGGATTCAAAGTCTCCAATATCACCTCAGAATTCAGACTAAACGGGGAATGCAAGACAAGGAATGGGAACGCGGGATTTAAAGTTCTGTGGTGTTTGTGCAGACACATGCTAGTGAGCAGGTTATGTCACCTACAGGAAGGGGGCAGTTAAGAAACCTGTTCAGGTGAAGATTACTTGGAGTTCAGAGACCTGCAAACAAGATGCAGATCAGAGGCATCAGAAAGGTTAGTGCTGCTGACTGCACAAGGTGTCAGCGTGCTCTCCTGTCACTCTGGGGCAACCCTGTGTTGGGTCTACAAAGCCAGTTCCACAGGAAGAGGCTATGGGAGAGGATACCAACAGCTGTCAGAGCTCCTGCTGCAGCACCAAGACGAGCCGTGCTGAAGATGGCCACCGGCCACCAGCACTGTATCTAAGGAGTGGCCGCACTGCAGTTGGACCAATCAGGGCTGTGGCACCCAGTGCTTCATGTGCATGGCGCAGTCTGGAAATCACGGTAACTGTGAAATGTGTGCCTCCACACAGAGATAGAAGATTCAAACTATTCAGTTTTACAAAATTATTTCTGGAGTCAGTTTAAATACAACAGCACCAGGATAATGAAATCTGTACCAAGTGGCCTTCACAGCTCCCATACATGCTACCTGTACAATACAAAAGAATAAAATCTCTGCTACCTAGATTACTAGTCGCTCTCAGCCAAAGAAATAATCCTAAGAGGGGAAACTGACTGAGCATATTAAGTTCATCAATAAATGTACATATATGGACTCCATATGATGTAATAATAATGCTTTAAACCTACTTATTTCATCATACCAAATGGTGCCACTGACTATGAAATAACATTATTTTATATAACACGAAAGGAGGAAAACACTGCAATTAAGCTATAACCCATCAACAGTTGTAACACACATCCTGACTTCAGAGATGTTAAAATGTCAAAAAGTGTGCACCTAAGAATTTATTAAACATGTTTTTAAAGAAAGCTTCACTTTTCTTTTGCAAAATCTCTAACGAAGATATTTTTGGTCCTGTATAAAATGTCAAAGACAAAATTTGCCATACTTTAATTAAAATTTTTTCTCTGCCTTTGAATTCTCCCAAGAGATTTGAATCTTTATAAAAACTCACAGATAGCTCTAGCTGGTTTTGCTCAGTGGATAGAGCATTGGCCTGTGGACCGAAGGGTCCCAGGTTCGATTCCGGTCAAGGGCACATGCCTGGGTTGCAGGTATGATCCCAGTAGGGGATGTGCAGGAGGCAGCTGGTCAATGATTTTCTCTCAGCATTGCTGTCTCTCTCTCTCTCTCTCCCTCTCCCTTACTCTCTGAAATCAATAAAAACAAAACAAAAAAAACCCAGATAAAGTGTAGTTGTCACCCGTGGCCAGGTAGCTCAGTTGGTTAGAGTGTCATCCTGATACATCAAGATTATGGGTTTGATCCCCCATCAAGGCACATATAAAAATCAACCAGTGAATGCATAAGTAAATTAAACAACAAACCTATGTGTATGTGTGTGTTTGTTCTCTCTCCCTTTCTCTAAAACCAATCAATAAAAAAAAAATCTTTAAAATTATATAGATGTCAACTCCATATAACCTTGATTCACTGAGCAAATCATTTGTTATTAAAATAAAATGTCAACCCTTGAATAGCATCAGAAAAGCATGAAGTCTGAAAGAGAGAAGCCAGGACACTACCCCAGTTTTCAAAGACAGAAGAGACCTTGGGGGATCATCCAGTCCATCTGATACTGACCCCCTTCTAGAAAGACCTGAAATGATCCCTATTTCTATCTCAGGTTCTTTTTTAAATTTCTTTATCGATTAAGGTATTACATATGTGTCCTTGTCCCTCACAGATTCTTTATACTTGAGGAAAATCATTCCTGAACCTTTTTGTCCTGGTGAAGGAAAGGACACTAGAATTTTTTGTTCTTGATGTTGTTAATCCTTACCTGAGGATACTTTTCCATTGGTTTTTTAGAGAGGGGTGGGGGTGTGGGGGGGGATACAGAGAGAGAGAAACATGGATGTGAGAGAGATACATCCTTATGCACCCTGACCAGGGCCAGGGATCGAGCCTGCAACCTAGGTACCTGCCCTTGACCAGAATTGAACCAGGGACCCTTAGCTCTGCCAGCCAATGATCTATCTACTGAGCCAAACTGGCTAGGGCTAGAATTTTATTTTAATTTATTTTTCCTCACTTTGGTACCAGGAACAGGTTGGTCACAGTTTAACTGAGGCAGTCAAATAAATTCCTATAAGTAGAAGAGATTCCGTTGGAAAATATGACACAAAGGAAAGAAATCAGTGGTTCTCAGAAGACTTGGGTTCTAGTCCTTGTTTGGCCACTAACTGGATGAAACTTTGGAAGTCAGTTATGGTTTCTGGGCCTCAATTTTTTTCCTCCTATAACATGATTTCTAGAATTCTTTAAGGTCTAAATTCCTTGACTCCATGAAAACTGAGCTGGAACACCCACTCCTGGATTAAAATATAACACAGTGCAGATCAAATTTTGCAACATTTTCATTTAGCTATGTAATTTCTGCTAAAATTATATACGTTGATGTTTAAAAGAAGTTTTCATTGCTTTCTACAAAAGTCTCCTTAATTAAATGTAACTCACAGAAGGAGGCAAGAACTGATTTTAAACAAGAAGAACTTAAGTATATTATAATATACATTTTAAAAAAAATACAAAGATTTCTATATATTAGAAGGTGTTTCGCTGTACAAGGTTGCCAGTATTTTCTGTATAATGGGGGGTAGGGACAGAAAAAATGTTGGAGGAGCCTGTCACCTTTCTTCTCTAATTCTGGGAGGTGGGGGAATACTGCTCTCAACAAGGCCCAGATCAAATAAAGTGATTTCACTTTATTCTTTAGACATGCATCAGTTATTCAACTTTTCTTAAGTATACTCTAATGACCTTTCTGTTTAACCTATGAATTGCCTCCTCAAGTGCTACTTACAGGTTGAAGAACACAGTTGGCAGGATAGTTTAACTGACCAGAAGATTTTTGATTGACAATGGCTTCAACTTGCTAGCATGTTGAAATATCTAACCTATCTCTTTAATTAAAAAGATACCTATCAAAAAAATCTTAGTAAAAACTTAAAATAACAAGTGCAGCCATTAGGAGTTTTGAAAAATAATTTCACAAAGTGATACCCTTGAAATCAGTTTCTTTCAAGCAAATGCTCTGCAATCTAAGTATCATTTCATTATATAATTAGTGCAGAGTTAAGTGCAGAAATGTTCTGTGAATAAAGGTTTTAAAGTTCTGCCAACAGACATTTTATTTTTTTATCCTCACCCGAGGGTATTTTTCCATTAAAGCACAGCTACTGGCTAACTTGTTCAGAGGTAAAAGTGGTCACTGCGGTCAGTAGCAGCTGCTGGAGAAGAATAATGCTAAGGATTCAAAAAGTCTCCCATATCGCCTCAGAATTCAGACTAAATGGGAAATGCAAGAGAAGGAATGGGAACACAGGATTTAGAGTTCTGTGGTGTTTGTGCAGACACATGCTAGTGAGCAGGTTGTGTTACCTACAGGAAGGGTTCACCCTTGGCCATGCTGGCACGGCACAATAATGACTAAGTTATATATAGCATTTACTATGTGTCAGGAACTATAGTGATGCAATACATATTAACTCATTTAATTTTTACAAACCATGTCAAGTACACCATTATCATTCCCATTTAGCAGATGGGACTACTGAGGTATTGAGAGGTTCAGTAACTTGCTCAATATCAGATGATTAATAGTAGAAGGCCAGGATTTGTATCTAAAAGGCTTAGCTCCAGGATCCATGCTTCTAACCTAGCACAGTGCCTGACTTAATAGTCACTGATACTTGTTGAGTAGATTCTCTTGCTTTGTAAATAGCTACTACAATGAAAAGAATATTCCCCCCACTTCAAAATGGAGGTATCCACTACACAGACACTAGGTTTGCTGAAAGTAACTTTTGTTATCATCCCCACTGTTAGCATACAAACCTATTAGGACATTAGTACAGCAATACAAAACCAAGATTCAGCAATTGTTATAAAACATGTTTAAAATACCTTCTAGTTCACCAATTTTTTTGGCAAATACTTTCAGTTGTTTTTTCAGTTTCCGGACAGTCTTATCTTGTTTTTCAAGTTGTTCCATCAAATCCTAAAGATCAAAATGAGAAATACAACAGAATGAGCAAAATAGGTCTTCTGAAATGCACAGAAGGAAGGAAGACACAAAATCATAGGAACAGCACTGTTAGTTTCACATAAAAGCTCATATCGGTGGAGCCACCACCTGGCTAAAACTGGCAGGCATGGCAAAGGCAGCTATAATAAAAGCTGAATGCTAAAGTACACGAGCAGTACAATCCTTTACAGTGTGACGGACAGCAGGCTCACTGGGGAGTGTTTTCCAGTAGATTCCATGTGGGTAAAACAATTAAATGCTCGTAAAATGTACCACGATTCCAGGGCAATGTTTTCTTTTAAAGGTGGAAGAGGCATAATAAATTTTGATGAATGCACAAAACGTTTTGTGGAGAGTTTTAAGGACAGTTGAACTTGGATAGGGGCTTTTGACTTTTGACTTCCATCACACTGCAAGCCTAGAGTCAGTAACAAACCAAACACGACAATGGACGCAGGACACTGGTAGAGGTGACACCACTGGCTGACAGACAGCTGTGGGGAGAAACAGGTTTCATCAGAGTTTTTGCAGAGACTTCCTGGGAAGGAGCAGGCAGCCCCTCAGTTGCAGAGAGCTAGAAGTAGTGCAGAAAGCAACAGAAAAGCACTCTTGAGTTTACATACAATCATCCGTTTGTAAAGTGAAATCCGATATGATTGATACTTCTTAGGGTCATCTGCATATAATTCCTCAAAATACTGAAAAAACAGGCATAATGGATATTTGTTGTTCTCTGTGTTGTTGAGGGGAATGCTACCTCTCAGCAAAATAAAATTTTAAAGTATTTTAAGATAATGAAACTGTATCTACTGAAAAGGCTCTGATTTGTCATCAGCCACTGCCCTCTGATCTTTCTGGCACAGATAATTCCAGCTTTATACGTATACACATATGCTGTCACACGCTCAGAGGAAGCAGGCCACGGCCAGGATGCCATCGGTTCACAGGGAAACAAAGTGGTGGTCGGGTCCTTGGATGAGGCTGCTATAATCTCACTCCTTGGACCTGCTTATAAGTTGCTGCACTTTCTGTTGCCAGCAGTTGTGGCAAGAGCAGGGCAGGCAAACAGAATTAATGGCAATATGGGCACTGCTGTTCGAAGGTGGAAAGGACTGGCGAGAAGCTGTGTGCCTTCCTTCCCTGAAAGGCAGCAGGAGAGGCCTGGGAAGCACGTTCACTAGCGGAGGAGGAAAACCTTCTGTTTGTGTTGGGGCGGCAGTTGCAAGGCCTAAGCCTAGGTTCCCAGCTGTTTTAATATTCTGCTCACGTGTTTCCTAAAGAAATGCACAATTAACATTGCAAAACTACGATGAGTTTGAAAAAGTGCATCCCTCCCTGGACTTAGGTTTGAATCCAGTCTCCTGAATTACCAGTCAGAGAGGCAGAAGACATGGCTGAGCTGCAAAGGGTTTTCCTAAACCGCAGACAAAATCATTAACTAGACTACCAGCTTAGAATTTGGAGGCTTAGTTTACTTTTGTATTAGGTATGCAAAATTATCAAGGAAATGAATACTGCAGACAAGGCTGCAAGGGAAATGCTTCATCAGCTTGATGAAGAAACTGGGAATCTGCACCCAGAAGCATCTTTACTTCACGGTTTCACCTCGTATTTGAAGATAATCATTTATAAGCAGAGAATTTATACACTGATCAATCATTATTATATTATTTAGTATATTTATCAATTCTTAGGCATTTAAGCATTGTTAGTTAAACTTAAGCAACAATATACTTGAAAGTAAAAAGACATTTTAGTCCATGACCTGGAAGATTTTCCCCCAGAAACCAGTGATGTTTCAGTCCCCTTGGGAAGAGCCTTCTCCCCCACTCCCACATGGAGCCTCCCACATGTGACCTCTGTCCTCGAGGGGACAGATGGGCCTGAAAAGAACACTTTTGTATTTTGCTTCTGATTAATATAAAAGACAGTTGGATAAATGACACTAGAAAACTATTTGTAACATAAAATGATCCCTAGTGGAGTAATAGAGGGGTAATTCAGATTGTTAAATCTTCAGAGAAAATCCAAACTATTTATTATAGATCATTAAAACCCTGAATTAAAGAAAAGAAGACAAAACACACCAGCCTTAAACAACTTTTCTCAAAACTAGGCTGACACTAGAATCTAGATTTTATATAGAAACATCGAATCATTACTTTTCAATAACCTTTCACTTAATAAATATATTTTCAAATTTAAGTAGATTGTAAAAAATCTACAAATCTGTAATAAAAGTTATTTTGTGACTGAGAAAGAAATAGTCTAGAAAATACTTTCTATGAAATAAAGAGAAAAGGAAAAGAAAAGAACTCTGCCACTGTTCAGAATCTGGGAAGGGGGAAAAATACCTCTCCTCATTTCATTGCCCAGGTCTGTTTAAAAGAATAAAAAATGTATAAACTTGCATACTGCTCCTCTCCTCTATGACCTGGGAGCTCCATCCAATGTCAACCAAAGTCCCCCTTTGGTTCTACCAACTGCCTTGCAGACCATAGCTCTAACCCCCCATCTGCTACAGATGGAGGTTGGGGTGGCCTCAGTGGCTGTTTGGGAACCACAGCTGAACAAACCTTCGCCCCCTGTCTCTGTCACAACAACCATACAACCAAGGGCAGAGAATGGCAGAGAGTCTGCAGCGAAGTGGAAAAGAGGCCACATGTGTTCTTGAGGATCTTAAGAGCCCAGCAGACAGCTGGTGGATCTGAGCGAGTTCCTGTGAGAAACACGACCTGTGCACATGCCTTTTCCATTTCTGCCAACAGAGTCCTATTTTCCTCACTCCATCTCTCCTGAGGGAGAGGGTGACGGTGTGGGGCACCCTGCAGAGCCAGGCCCTTACCAAGTTTTCGTTGGTCAGCCGGGTGATCTCGTGCTGCAGGCTGGCCTCGATGCGGGCCTCGGGGGGCAGCTGCAGGTTCTGGGCCAGCAGCTGCTGCTGCCGGTTGTTCTCTTCCTTCAGGTTCTGGATCTCCCCACGGAGGGCTTCGGCCTCATTCTCATGGCTCCTCTTCTGTGACTGCAGCTGGGACTCCAGGAGCCTGTGGAGAAGCCACATGGGTAGGAAAGGGCGATGACACCAGAGGCACTGCCTGGGGGGCCACTGCCTGGGGGGCGAGGCTTCGTGCTCACTAGCAAGGGCAGGAAAAACAGGGGCTTGAAACTCAAGACCGGAACTGGACACAGTGCTCTCACGTTTGTGTCTTTCTGAACTGTGGGCCCTGCCACGAATATAAAGTTCTAAAGGCCCTGAGAAGCAGGGGAGTTTTAGCTCTTTTCAGAGTTCACAGGAATGATGAATAAAATCACCAATTAAAAGAGCTTCAATCTGGCTGACTACAAACAAGCATTCAAGTTGGCAAAGACAGTACCTTTGCCACAAAATAACTGCATTGTGGATCCAAGATTACAAACAACTGATCTAATTAAGAATGACTTCAAGAATGTCAGTATTACTAACTTCAGGCAGAGGGTGTAACCAGGGTCCCCTTTTTACTTTCTATTCTTATCTGTGAAGAAAGGTGCAGCTGAATGCTTCTCTGAAATACATACAGATTCACCAAATCCAGACAGGTAGTTCTGAAATTTCGTATGCAAACATTTTAAATCTGTCATCTTCTTTCTCCCCATAAACTTTCCTATCAATAAAAGAATCCTAAAAATACATGGTTCTAGAACTTAAGTATTAACAGGACCAACAAAGTGGCTGCTCCTTCTCTGAGCAAACACTCAACTCAGCTATGCCCAGGCATCAGCAGTGAGCACAGCAGAGAGAAATAGCACCCCCCTTTTACCATACACCCCACATTCACCCCCTTTCTAAACACAAACAAAGTTACAGTTAGTAATCAATTAACATTAAGAAAGAAAGGATGTTCTTTTATTCTAATCCCCTTGGTTACCAACTGCTGGGCAAGATTTATTGATGACATTGCAAGCAAACTGTTAACAGCAGACTAAACAGATTTTAGTGAGTATAAAATGTCAAGAGGATTTGGACCAATAGCACCACAAAGTTAATGACAATGGTTTATGGTTAGAACAAACAAAGCAGAATAAGCAGGAGCCCCTTGAATAAACAGCATATTGGGTATTTTTCCAGCTTAATCACTAAAATTGTATTTTTATGAGATTTTTAGGATACAAACATCACCAGAGCAGAGGAGTATCAGTGTTAGAAAGGTGCTGCTGATTCCATTTTATTTGCTTCCCCCGAAACACATTTAACCTGCTGAGTCTGGGTAATTGTTCTGAACTGCAGCAACGCAGGAAACCCTCTGATTTGCTGTTTCACAAATGGGTACTTCACAATAACCACACAGAATGCCAAGTCAGGCACTGACTACTGCCAATAAGCAGCATGGCAATGACATATAGGAATGCAGCCACGCGTCCACTGGCATATATATCCTTTAGACTGATCATTATTCCAAACAAGAAACTGCTAAGTAATAGGTGTTAATCTCTCCCCACGGTAGTGTGAGCGCTAGTTGAAAGGTTTTGGTTTTTGCCCAACTCCTAGTGAGATACTCACAAATTTTAGTGTCTGCAGGGCAGTCTAAAAAGCATCTTTCACTTATGGGCAGCAACTCTTATTCATCATCTACTTCAGCTTTAACAGCATCCCTTACTAAAGAAGGTTTTTAGGAAGGTATTTGGTTGACTGCTCTAAGTTTTACTAAAATTTACTTAGGAAGACAATGAATGTACAAGAAATATGAAATTTAAAGTAAGGAGGCCACTGTTAGTAAGAAAAACAACAAATGAACAACAATGCATTTTGAGGAGACAAATATAACCTGTTGGCTTGTTTTAACCCTTCATAAACCAGCCACAGCTCTCCATCCTCATTCAACTCACGGTAATCCATAGCAGACGACCTTCCATGCAAAAGGAACAATGCAAAACACAAAGGGTACAGGGTGGGAATGAGATGATGATGGTCAACAGCACCACACGATATTCCATACTGTTTTTGTTAATTACAGATAAGACATTATCACAAAAAATTATTTCTGGTTAATTTTCTTAAAAATGTGTAACATCTAATTGGGTAGAAAGTAAAACAAGCGAATCAAGGATCTACAGCGATTTTTTCCTGTAAAATAAGTAATGATTCAAAAGGTGAGAAAGAGGTTCTGTTTTTAACATTTTATACAGCTAGTGGAATAATCTCATATATCACTTATTATATTCAAGACTAACCACGACAGTCACACACATATAATATGAAAACTGCAGCTATTGTCTTTGTGTGGCAATCTTCATAATCCATTTCAAAAGGAAATTTTAAGTTTTATGGGTAGGAACTTGTTTTGACCTAATAAAATCTGGTTTCCTAATTTAAAAAAACTCTCATAGGAGTAACTTATAACTAAGAATATGTTCAAAGTTCTCAGCTTTTATACACAACTTTTAAAAGACTTTTTTCTTTGTCTGAAAATTAATTTTAAAGCCTGGGGACACTGTTTTTATATTAGTGATGTGACACATTTTATTAAAAGTATGTATACTAAGTAATAGGTATTAATAAATAATAATGGCATACTTGATTACAGGATTTCTTCTATCTAGGGTACTAAAATAATATATGTGAGTGTTTGCTAAGTGTCAGGTATCTGTAACTCCCGCATGTATTATTTCACTTAGCTCTCCCAGTCACCCAATACACATCTTTTGCCACATTGCAGAGAAAGACATGAGGCTTGGAAATAAGATCCCTGGGGAGGCTATGCAGCTGGAAAGCAGTGGCCTCAGGGCTATCCGGCATGAGCCCAGGTTCTCAGTCCTCCAAGACTTCTGTGTTGATATGGTGTTTACATAAAACAAATTCCAGAGCATGTTCTATTTTCCACCTACCATTTCTACCTGAAGAGTTGATCTATTCGCATGGTCTCAATTATATATATTATATACTGATGACAATCAACATTTATATTTCAGCCCACATATCTCTCCTGCTTTAGATCTTCATTTTCAAATGCCTAATGGATTTCTCTCCTTGGATGTCTTCCTAGCTCCTTAAATTTAATATCTGTAAATCTACCAATGATCTCCGTCCCATACTTCCCTTCACCTCAGACCAGGATCACAAATGGCATCACCACATCCAACCAAGCATCCACAGCAGACACTTCAGAGTCATCTATCATGACCCCTATTCCTCATGGACACATCCAATAAAACACAAGGCTTTACTGCCCTCACCTTATGCATCTTCAGTGTTAATTTCTCTCCATCCCTAAAGCCACCAGCTAAGTCAAAGCCACCGTAACCTAGCCTCTTAACTGGTCTTTATGCTGTCAATCTTGTCCCACTACAATCTAGCCTCAACATAAATGCCAGGGTTAGCTTTCTAAAATTCAAATCTCGTTATATTTTCCTACTTAAAATCTTTCAACAGCTCCCACTGTCATTGGAGTGAAGTCCAAATTCTCTAAGCTACCTTCCCAACAGCCCATAAGCCCCATGAAAGTAAGGAGTGCATTTAGCTTGCTGACAGCTAATGTTCCCAGTGTGTGTGGCACGGGGCCTGGCATTAAACAGGCATGCAATACAGCTCTGGTAACTAAATAGCTCAGTGGATGAAGTGACAGCATAATCTAGCTATTTTTATACTTACACAATCTTAGATAAAAGATATGTGCTATTTATATTTTACATTCATAAATTAAAATTCAAGTTTAACCAAATACTCTTATCAACCTTTGCCCATAAAAGAAGATATTCTTTGGTTTGTGAAGTATTTCTATATGCCAATCGTGGTACTATGCACCAGGAGACCCAGACTGCACACTGATAACAGACTCTCCAGAACTGCCTTTCTCTGTGATCATCGCCGCCCATATTCTTTAAAGCATGTAGCCTTTTTAGGTCCGAGTTTAATAGCACTAAGACTCCGCTGGGAAGGGGGTGAGAAGAAGGCTGAGGGAATTCTGGAGACCAACTTTTATTTTGTTACATAAACTCAGCTACAGAAAAAGCCTCAGGAAAGTTCAGTCATTTAGTGATGGTGCAAATTCTGCATTCTCAGCCAGCCCACCTAAAGTTCTTAAGTGTAGAGTGACTGAGCTAAGTGCCATCTGCAATTTCATTCACATTTACCGTAAATGGAATAAAACCAGAGTTAGGATTTTCTTAGAACTTAGGGAACATGACAAAATGTGGTCTCAAATGCAGGGTTGTGCCCTAGACATTATGGAACCCTTAAGAGAATTATATGGCTGATTTCAGATACTCCATCATTTCCCTTCATATTAAATTTAGATTACTGGAAGCTGTAGTTGCTCCTAACAACACTCACAAATAACCAGCCTGAATGAGAAATGAAAGGGCCTACCCAAGACAATCAACAGTGAGCAACTGGTTTTCTCCTCAAGGCTAAGACCTTAAAGATACAGACATATATATCCCCGTGATGTGAAGAACATTTCCCCAACACCTTTCATCAATAATGCTACCTTGTTATAAATGAGACTTTATTGAAAACCCTGGATTTCCTTTGAAGGTTAGTTGGTGTCTACTAAAGCAATGTATAAATATGTTGATTTTCTGTACAAGAGGCTAAAAATCAAAGATCAATATGATTAAACCAAAATGGAATAAAAACAGTATCAACTTACCTGTTTGTTTCTTTCAAACCAATGTATGCTTGCGCTATTTCGCCTTTATCTTTCATTTTTTGTACATCTTCCAAAAGTACTGTGGCATCTGTCATTGTATTCTGAAGGGGAAATGACACATTTCCACATGAAGAACCAACTCACAAGCTTTGGCCCATATATGACATATTCATGTGTTTATGTGCCCACCACAACTCTGCCCTCTAGACTCCAGAGGGCAGGGGGCACAGGCAGCCAGGGAAAAGGGGAGCTGTGAGTCCTCCTCTTAAGAATCCTTAACATGCTGCTATGAATGTGGTGAAATTGCGAATACCACAGCCCTGTAAATAACTGACGGGCTATGTTGTTTTACATTATGTGTGTTAGGGGTGAATATATATATTCCATTATATAGTTCTAAGGTGTTCTTGACCAGTTATTGTTCTAATGCTGTATATACTATATGCTTTATACATATAAAATAGGTTTCATATGTTTAATATATATATATTTATTTATTAAAGGCCCAGTGAACAAAAATTTGTGCACTCGGGGGGGGGGGGGGTCGGCCTGGCCTGTGCCCTCTCGCAGTTTGGGACCCCTAGGGGGATGTCCACCTGCTGGTGTGCCTGGCCAGCCTGGGTGAGGGGCTGATGGCTGTTTGTAGGCTGGCCAAGCCCCCCCAGTGGGGACCCTCACCCCAGGGGGTGTGGCCAGCCTGGGTGAGGGGCTGAGGGTCGTTTTCATGCTGCTCACAGCCCCTTCAGGGTTTGGGTCACTACTGGGGTGCCTGGCTGGAAGCACATATCTGGGATTTATTTAACTTCTATAATTAAAACTTTGTTGCCTTGGTCCCCCGCTGGAAGCCTGGGTTGCAAGGTCCCAGCCCAGCAGGTATCTGGGGTTTGTTTATCTTTTAAAATTGAAACTTTGTAGCCTTAAGTAGAGATCAGGGCCTGCAGGTCCCTGGCTTCCTCCATTGCCCGGGGCAACTCCAGCTCCGTGGCTGCCGCCTTCTTAGTTGAGTTAATTTGCATATTTGCTCCTGATTGGTTGGTGGGCGTGGCTTGTGGGTATAATGGAGTGAGGGTTAATTTGCATATCATATATATATATATATATATATATATATATATATATAATCTAATACACACACACACACACATAGTATAAATATATATATTTCAAAATATACACACAGCATTAGAATAAAAACCAGGCGAGAACACTATTTAGTGAAATGGACAAAACTGTTCTTCCTACTACTTTCTGACCAGTTATAATAAAACACTTGTTATAGTAACACTTATAATATTGGTTATAATAACACACTAAAAGCTGAACATAAAGCTCATTCTTCCATGAAAAACTCAGTATAGAGAGGTAGCATTCAGATTAAAAGCTTTTCCTCACATCTTTAGATAAATATAAGTGGGCAGAATTTAGCTCCTTATAAATATCTGCCATCTGCTGTTATTCAATTCTTTTTCCTCTGTTACAATATCACATGGTACATAAGCTTTTGAAATAAATACCTGGCAGGTCAGAATTACTAATGATCTAATCTAATAACAGAGTAATATGCAAATTAACCACCACTCCAAGACGCCCACGCCATGCCCACCAACCAAGCCATGCCCACCAGCCAATCAGAGCAGCTGTATGCAAATTAATCCAGCCAAGATGGCGGCCAGTAGCCAAGGAGCTAGAGCAAACAGGAGGCTTCCGTTGCACCAGCGATGGAGTTGAAACTGCCTGACTAGGCCGGCCAGGCCTCTGCACAAGGCAACAATGTTTCAATTATAGAAGCCACGGAGCTGAAGCAAACAGGAGGCTTCATTCCTGACTAGGCCTTCACTCAAGGCAACAAAGTTTCAATTATAGAAGATAAATAAACCCCAGAAACCTGATTCCAGCCAGCCTCGCTGGGATGTTAGGTCAATGGGAGCTGTGGGCAGCCTGAAAACGGCCCTCACCCAGGCTGGCCAGGCACCCCAGTAGGGACCTGAACTCTAAAGGGACTGTGGGAAGCCTGAAAACAGCCCTCAACCCCTCACGCAGACTGGCCACACCCACATGGGGTGAGGGTCCCCACTAGGAGCTCGGCCAGCCTGCAGCCATCAGCCAGGCTGGCCAGGCACGCCAGCAGGTGGACATCCCCCAGGGAGTCCCAGACTGCAAGAGGGCACAGGCTGGGTTGAGGGACACCCCCCCCCCGAGTGCACAAATTTTTGTGCACCAGGCCCCTAGTCCTATATAATAAAAGCCCAGCGACCATAACAGCAGAACAACCAGAACAACCGCTCGACCAGTCATTATGAGGTGCACTGACCACCTCTTGGTCCCTTTCCCCAGCCAGCAGGCTCCAATTGCTGCCAATGGCAAATGGGGAACTGGGGTGGGTGGTGGCAGGGGGTAGGGCTGGCTATGGGCAGCCAGGGAAGATGGCCTGATCACAGGCTAGGCTCAGGGACTGTACCCACACACAATTTCGTGTGCTGGGCCTCTAGTTTTATATAAAAAGAACTTTTCTGTTAAACCTTTTTACTTCCTTTTTATTTTTCCTTCATGGTCTAATCTGTATGAAAACCACTGTAATTTCAAAATTTTGCTTCTACTGAGCTATTCTTTTCTCTCTCCTAAACCAAAGCAAAAACACACAGTGAGAACCACTGTTTTATAGTCTCTAAAGAAGAATACACCTTAGAATGCAAGGAGCCATCCTATTTGTCTAAATAGTACATTATCTGATCCTTTCATCCAAGTTTGCTCTAGCCAGATCTCATAGTGAAGTGGCACTCATAGAATACACTTCAAATACCAGGATCTTAGGTAACTTGAACACCAACTAGAGGCCTACCAATATGTGCTTTTGAATGTCAGTGTTTATTAGAAGCATCCCTTAAAAAAAAAAAAAAAATCCCACTTTTCTTCTAATGCTGTTCTTTTTGAGTTTGTAAATGTGTCCTTAGAGAAGACCAAATAGAATCTGATAAAAACTATTAACAAAAGCTTATATTTTATTACATTTTAAACAACTTTTCCAGAAACACCACATACAGCATTTCTTTAACTATTTTTATAAATATTTTAGCACACATATCATAGAAACTCCCCTTTTTCGAGGAAGGAGAAAATCTTTCTATTCCATAAAGGGCCATACTCAGATTTTTAAATTTTAAGTAATAACTCTCAAAGGCTCAGGCTCTATAATGCTACATGTATTTTCTGATATCTGAGGACCTACTTACAGAATGTGGTTTTGAACTATTTGTAAATTAGGTAAATTGATCTAATTAACTAATGCAGGGAAAACTGGGCCTCTTAGTGTGTTGCCAACCCTTCCCTCATCTGGCCTATCTTAGCTAAGAAGTGGTGGCTGGGGCATGGGATCAGACTTAGACTGCCAGGGTGAGCAAGTTCCTGACTCACTGCTTAGTGTCTCCCCTGAGCCAGTGACCAGAAGTCCAGAAAGGTTGAACCATGTAGGAAAACCCCACCCTTCCCAGGTGGGTTCAGCAACTCAGGCTCCTCTTCACCCTTAGATCCACAGCTGGTAGACATGTGAGCAGGGGAGATCCTCCAAGTTAAGGGTTCCCCTCCCCACCCCGTGGATGGCCTACAACTACCATAGTGAGGCACAGAGCTGGCTGTGAATTAGAAGTCAGGGAGGCCTCTGTGAGCCAGATGGAGACTACTATTATCCACATTTTCCCACCCACTTCCCAAATATAAACATAGACTTGGTGGCCAAGAAGCATCAATTGCATATATTGGGGGATATGTGTAAACTAAAATTAGGATTTAATAGTATATACTAAAAATTTTATAATTACCTTGTCATCCTGAAAATCCCAAGTTGGCAAGCACAAAAAACAAATGGAAAAAACAATAAACACTTACTTCCATAAATAAATTCTACCATTGAGTCTCCATCATAACAAATAAGAGCTAACTGTAAAAAATAACCAGGAATTGTTTCCCTAAAACTAGCTCAACAGATAAATAAATATTCATGAAACTGACATGAGGTGGACATTAACATGTATTTATGTGACAGCAAGTCTTAATTCTCAGGAACAAGTGCTTGAAATTCTGTTTGTATTTTTTATTGTGAAGTACTTTTAGTATGTGAAAGAACGACCCCGCTGGTAGAGTACGCAGTAATTCTCTCCCAGTGTCTGCGAGAGTCACAGTGAAGCCTCCTAGAGTACTCGTGGGGGTGGAGCAGACACACTAGACCTGGCTGGGCTGGATCATCACCTTGCTCACTGGGTGTCACCACTGTCCTGCAAATAAGTTGTGACATATGTGTTTATGACTAGAAACTGAGTGGAATGAACAGCCCTGGGGTATCTGAAAGGTCTCAATCAGCATCATGGGCATTTTTCCCAGGAGAGGACAAGCTGCTACCATGTGTAAGCTGGAAACTCAGAGAGCAGAAACCTCAATTAGACGGGGCCAGCCCATTAGGGGCTGACAAGCAGTTGTCATGTGGGGTATGTGAGCTGGGTAAGTGAGGGTGTGTGATCCCAGAACTCTGCTCTGTTAGCTAGATTGTTTTTATGTGTCTTGGTTCATTTTTCTTTTCCTTTCCCATAACTTTTACTGAAGTTTCCTATGAGAATACCAATTTGTCACAAGGGAACCAGAGGAAGGAATCCTCTCCTCCAGCTAGCAAGCAGAGGGGAGTACTTGTTTCTTGAGTGGTCATCAGCTCCAGGGAAGGCGAGATGTACATATAGGCCCAAGCCCAAGGAGAGACTCCCAATCCCCAAGTTCTCATTTCAGACTTAAGGGATTTGTGATTTGTTTTAAAATAAGGAAGGTCACTTCTTCATATAACTCCATTTGTTACTGGGATTTTCCAGAATTTTATATTTTCTGGACCAATGTTAATCCTAGGTGAGAGTTGCCATTATCAAATCCAAACCTATGTGCAAGGTTCTGTATCTCAGCCACCTGCACAACTACCATTTCTAGCAGAAGCACTCTCACATCTTTCAAGCACCGAGCTCATCATACATCACAGCCATATTTCATTTGGCATGTCACACAGCTGGGATAGTTAATTGCCTCAAGCCTTGGTAACACTTTGCTGCATGAACACGGGCAGAGATTTAGGTTAGGCTTTAGGGTGATTAATCAGGTAATTTTTATCTGATGGCACATGACAAAAGGGCCCATTTCTGATCAGCACATGGTCTCAAAATACCTGAAGGCAGGAAAGGACTTCAGAGGGCCATCTATATCTTCCAGCATGGTCCTTTCAGGTGCCTCACTAACCACAGCCCCTCCCGCTGGGACAGCTCCCCTAGTAAACAGAACTCCCTGAAGTGAGCAGAAATCTCCATGCAACTTCCACCACTAATCTCCTTTCCAATTTCTCCATGTTACCTTCCCAGTGAAACAGGCTACCTTCAACAAGTAATTTTAAAGTCGTTCATGCCTTCCCACAGCAAGACAATTTATGGATTTGAGTACTTAACAGCATTTTATTTTTTATCAAAATCTATTGTGGCAAATTACTACAAAAAATAACTTTGAAAGCACTTGGCTCTTGAGTGAGAGATGAGACTGAATACCATTTGGGATTTCATGTGCTTTTTTGCTCACTCCAGCTGACATTTGCAATAGTTTTAAAATAACACTGTGATTTTTAAAATATTATAATATCCTTATTTAGACTAAAAACGCTCTTAAGTGAGGCCAGTCCCCCAACACCCTCCTTAGCCATTTGCTCTTGTGCTTACCTTGGGTTGAATGGCCTCTTTCTGGCTCACCAGCTGAGACCTCAAGATGAGGACCTCCTCCTTGCGGACATCGAGCTCCTCACTCACAGAGGTCAGCTGCTCCATGAGGACACGGTATGCTGGCGCACCCGGAGCGGTCACCTCTGGGGCGCTTTTCTCACTAAGGGCTTTGCGTAACTCATTTAGCTCATTTTTCAGTTTTTTGTTTTCTGATTCTAGTTCTTGTCGCTGTGTAAATAGACAAAGAATAGTTCATTGCTGTCATCCTCAACTTTACATTGGAATATTCACCTTCTCCCAAGATGGTAGAAGAATTCTGCTGGAAAAGACTGTCAGAGCTACCCTAATGCATGGCTTCCCAGGTTCTACTGGGAACTCTACTCTGCAAATTCAGGAAGTCTGACATCAAGTAGAATTGAGCAAAGTGAATGGTAGTTTGCTTCATCAACCTAAATTCCAGAGTCGAATTTATTCTAGGCCCGCCCAGGGTGTGTTCCCAGGCCTGGAGACTGCTGAATTCCTAGGGGCGAGTTTAGCCCAGTCCTAGGAAGCCCCGTTTTGTCTGTGGGTAAATAAGTGTAAGGGTAACTATGAGGGTCCAGCTAGTCAGGTTATTTCCAATGAGTAGTTCAAATGAGTGGCTGCCGGAAAGAAGGGGAACATCTCTTTATTTCCTTTGTAAAACAGACTGAAAAAACCACTGGCTTTTAACTTCCAATTAAAAAAATTATCACATCACTTAAACTAACCAAATTCCCCTTAGTATTTTGTTGAAAACAAATAATCTTTTTTTTTAAAAAAAGGAAAATTCCATGAGTTTGCATGTCATCCTTGCATAGCAGCCATGCTAGTCCCTGTATTGTTCTAATTTTAGTATGTGTGCTGCTGAAGCTAGCACAGATATGTCTCTTTCACACTTCTTTCCTGTGTGACATTGCTTGTGAAGTTGCTGGCTGAGTTCTGAGAGGTGGGAGGAAGGATGGGCCACCTCCTCCTTCACCATCCAGATGGATGCACATATCCTTTATACTCGCACATACCACCAGCGTATGCTGCAAGGTGCTGCCCTCTGCACATCCTGCTCAGGCAATGGCAATGGGAGCCCAGAATAGAGTTCTCACATTAAACTATATTTAGAGGCACTAGAATACACATGTCACAGAACACCAGTTTTCAACTAATGCCTAGCAGTCTTTCTCTGTCAAAAAGTGTTGACAGTCATTTAAAAACATCATGTTTACACCTAAAACTAATACAAAATAATATTGAATGTGAACTGTGATTGAAAATTTTTTTAAATAAATAAATAAAATACCATGATGACTTATTTAGCACATGGGATAAGGCCTTATGATGGTGGACATGAAGTACTTCTGTAAAAAGATAAAATATTTTATTGCTTTTTTTCCAAAGGCAATCTTGTGCTTGTAGCACCGTATCAGACTTGTCAACATGTTTTAGTAAAACTATTTAGACTTTTCTTCCTAGTTAAGAATAAGTACCGTTTTCTTTCATGAATTAGTTCATCCTTATGTGAAAAAGAATGTTCCCTCCGATGCCGTCTCCCACCAACTGGTACTCAGATGTGCATTGCATTGCTCATTTCTGCAACAGAAAGCATGGCTGTCTTTACGCTGACACCTCCGCTCTGGTGCACCACTTCCTAAGCTTCCTGGTGCATCAAGACTGCTTGGAGGACAGGTGCAGGGCCCACCCACAGAGTGTCCAATTCCACAGGTCTGGGGTGAGGCCCACAAATTTGCATTTCCATGTCACCAGCTGGTGTTGATGATCCTGGTCCAGGAGCAACATTCTGAGAAACACTCAAGCTAATACTTGGGAACTCTGTGACCGAGGCATCCTCATATACAGAGGATGTCTTTATTTGTTCATTCTGTGTGAGGTAGACAGAGTGAGCAGAGCTACAGATCAGATTCCTAACCCCAGTCCTCTGACCTGTCCTGTCCCACCCCATCAGGTTCTGGTCTACTGGACAGAAGGCAATGGAAGTAGGAATGACAGAGGAGCCCACCTGCTGCCACCCTTTTCTCCTTCTACAAATGTAAATACTACTCAAGTAGTGCTTTTATTGCAAGAGATCCATTCCTATTGTAATTAGAAAGGATAAAAGGGTCTTTTAGTGTATTTTAAAAGTAAATACTATATATGTGTGTGTGTGTGTGTGTGTGTGTGTTTTCAAACAAGTAATGATTGGAACCTAAGTTGCTTAGAAATTTTCCTTAGCCTGGTTAGCATGGCTCAATGGTTGAGCATCACCAGGAGGTCATGGTTTGATTCCCGATCAGGGCACATGCACTATTTGTAGGCTCAACTCCCAGTGGGGGGTGTGCAGGAAGCAGCCAATCCATGATTCTCTCTCATCATTGATGTTTCTATCTCTCGCCCCCTCTCCCTTCTTCTCTGAAATAAAAATACATATTTTTTTAAACACACACACATAAAACACACACACAAGTTTTCTTAGTCTGGAGACCTGGATTCAAAATCAGACTCTACTACCTATGAGTATATCTCTTAACTTCTAACTAAGCCTTGAAGACTAATATTTAAAAATAAAAAACTTATGTCAGAAGTTGTGACAATGACTAAATAAGATAAGGTGTAGGAAAAACTTTTTCAAACTATAAATACAGGTATTATTAGTCAAGCATTTTTTAACTATTAGTTTAAAAATTCTAACTACCGGGGAAGGAGCATAGTAAAGGACCAGCATTCTCTGTACCAAGATGCCATACAGCCTGGAGAAGAAGCAGTAATCAGCAGTTCTGGACAGTGGAAAGTGGAAAATCCACAGGGGGGGGGGGGTGTTATTAATGAGCATAATTTAAATTCCAAATCGCAGTACTAGGGAAAAATATATCAGGACTAGACTTGAAGTAATATCACTGAAAAAGAAAAAGAATTCAGGATAGCTTAGAGAGACCCTAGGAAATCTCAAATATACATAAAGGCTTTAAAATAATGAGTTTCCTTATGCCATTTTGTGGCTTTTCTAACTTTTAGTTTTGTTTTAATCATAAACCTTACTATAATTTTCCACTCTGGACTATAATTTAAAAAAGCAGAAAATAGTAAAAATTTGACATAGGCAGAAAATATCTGAGAAAAATAAATTTAAGACGAATATATTAATTAACCTAGAAAACTTCTGAAGCTGGGTGTTTTGAGAGCTGTCAGCTTAATAGCTCAGACACTGCAGGGCTCAAAAGGTTCTCATTCTGGAAACCAGAGGTGCTGGGGCTGGGAGCAGGTGTGTGTGTGTGTTGTGTTTGGGGGGGCGGGGCGCGGGAACAGTCTACTCTCTATCAAGGAATGGATTCTTCCCCACCCACCCCTAAACTTCAACTCCTGTATTACCAAGGTGCTTTGTATGCCAGGAACTACTGCTCCCAATCCAGTGCCTGTCGCCTTGTCCGAGTGCTTGGACACACAGTGGCAGCTTATTACTGTCCAGTTAGACATTGCCTTTAAACATTAAGAAGATATAATTTCCCACCTTTATCCCCCTTCTCCCAGCTGTTGTTGTTTTTTTAAAAAAAATAAGTTAGAGTATGTTGTTTCTACTCTACAAACTAATGCCTAGCAGTCTTTCTCTACAAACACATAGTTTCAGTGGGATTTGGGGATTTGAAGCCAGAGATACCAATGTTCAAATCCTGTTTCTTGTAAGTTTTCAGTGGGGTGATCTTAGGGGAGTTATTTATATCTCTTAACTTCGATTTTCTTATCTATGAAATGGGAACTAAAATACTGACTTGCAGGACTGTTGTAAGAATTAGAGCTGATACATAAAATACCTATATTTTAAAAATGATGATAACAGCCAACATTTGTTGGCTACTATTAAATATAGCACTGAGCACTATTCTAACCTACTTACATGGATTAGTTCATGTAATCCTCATAAGAGTCTTATAAGATAAGTATTACCAATATCCCCACATTATAGAAAACTGAGGCACAAGAAGGACACATGACTTGCACACAGCCATATAGTGGTGGATTTAGCATCTGAACCCAGGCAGATGCTAGAGTCCATGTCCTTTACTATCTTCTACAGCCTCAAATTTCAGCTACTGGTCCTGTTTCTATGTAGACTGACCTCCATTTTGTACAGAATAGAACCTATAAAAGGAAGC